>CBVK0100247539.1:0-13040 GCA_900067695.1 Picea abies | reverse complement strand
GCACCTAAATCCATTATGTAGGTTCTCATCCTAACTTTCCAGAAGGCAAATTTTATTCCATTGAACAAGGGGGCCTTATTGGTTGAGGTTCCTTCATGGATAGTCATGTTTAAGATCTAGGATCTACCCTTAGATAAAAGAAAGTTGCTCTTCTTAAACAATTATGCCTATTTTAAACTCTTTATAGAACACTCAATTACAATCACAATAATATAGGGAGGTAAGCAATAGAGTATTCAACATCAATCACACACATGAAATATATAGAGACAGATATATTCAACATCAATCACACACATGAAATATATAGAGACAGATATTTCCTGAGGAAACCCATAAAGGGAATAAACCTTTTCTTCTTGATATGATATGTAATCTTTATTTTCTGTACATTATCATTCTTATGAGGTCCAACTCCTCCTGAAGCTACAACCTCTAGTTTTACAAGAAACAACTTGCTGAGAGAACCAACTCTCTGGTTTCTCTAGCACACACTAGAAGGAAGCACCAACTCCTTGGTTTCTCTAGCACCCACTAGAAGGACGCACCAACTCCTCGAGTGTTCCAACACCAACAGGATGGAATCCCAGACTTCTAGTCACACAGACACCAACCTATATAACAGAGAAAAATATTTCTCCCTTGCACCGCCCTACCACCCTGGTTTTCTTGGCTGCAACCAGATGGAAGCTACAACTCCTTGTATTCAAGCACCTACTTGAACCTCTGAGGACATCAGTCCTCCCTAGCACCTCCCTACCACCCTGAAATATAAATCTTTGCTTTTCTTGAATTTATCATAGTGATAAAACATTTATCTATGGCTTACTAGTCTCATCATTTTTCTGCTACACTGCTCTGCTCTACCTTCATTAGTCTCTCTCTACTCACCTCTCCTTGAGCTTTCTGTTCTTCTGCTCTGTCTCTGAATGCGCACCTCAAATTTCTCTTCCTCTCTCATATAATAATTTCTTCTCTATCTCTTTCTTCTGCGCTTTATGATCTGTGTATTATTTCCATTCAATGCACTACACCTCTTCTATGTGTTTCATCTCATGTAGACAACATGCCTCTACCCGCATGAATAACTCTCCACAACAACAACTGTCTCTTATCTATTCTGCGTATATTTATCATGCCAGGTCCTCTGACAGATCATCCACGCAACTCATCATATTCTTTGGCGGTTATCATCAGTCTGTTCATCATCAGTGGCTTATCCTAAGATTCTTTTCCTTTTTTGGCAGTGCAACTCTTCATCTTCTCTGTCACAGTTGAGCTTATCCTCTCTGTTGTAGTTACAAACTTCGACACTTTTCCATATGTAAATTGTCTCTATGATGAGACTTCATTCCACTGGCAGTTACCTCAAGACTCTTCAGCTCCTCTGCTGATCACCCTGATATTCTTTGAATTCTCTGGTAGAGACTTCATTCCACTGACAGTTACCTCGAGACTCTTCAGCTCCTCTGCTGATCACCCTGATATTCTTTGAATTCTCTGGCAGATGCAATCAATCATTTTCTGCAATTACAATCAGTCTGTCTCGGCAGTGACAGAGAGAACTTCTGCCCGCTCGTTCCTTTGGTGCCTTTTCCCTTCCTGAGAAAAAACTTCACAGCAGGAACTAGCTTTTATTGCTAAGCCCCTTCCTTTCATGTGACCATCGACGGTGACCAAATGCCTATTCAAAAGGCACTTCTCGATTTCTATCTAGTGAGCACTGGATCCGTTTCACGATAAGACCTTGGGATATGAGATTCATGTGACCATGTGATTGCGGGCGCTTCCATAGGTGGTTTGAGGGAAAACCACTTTTCACCCCACAATTCACTACAAGCCTCCACGCATCCTTTCTCCTAAGCCATGGTTTCAATTGTGGTCTGCTCATGAAAAATTAAGACCCGAGCATGTTCTAGCCCTGCAATGGAGCATGACTGTTGATCTCACGATATTGACAGTGCTCTTAAACGGATGGTCTAGATCTATCCTCTCAAGTCTGCGGACCATATCTCACCTTCCTTCATCAATGGTTGAGATTTACTTCGTGATCTGGGATCCGGGAGTTTCAGATATCAAACCCTGTTGCTACTGATTGGATATCTTCCGGAATGGAATATCTGCTGACATCCATCCTCTTCAATTGACAACTATTCCTTCTTTCCTCTATCCATGCTTGATCCTTAGTCTCAATGATCAGGTGACATGTGGCCCTCCAAACCAACAGACAAGATCGATTTTGACTTTCGGGCTTCGAGAGTTTTGATTCTCAAACTTCACTTTCTCCCAGAGCATTTCACTTGGAGTCTACGATCCAACGACACATGTCCCTTTTGGATCAATGGTAACGATCCTTTCGTGTCTCTAGACTTCCGAGATTTCAACTTACGCTATCCTTCCACTGGATTAGATCGACGAATGAGAATGCTCCTGAAGTGATCTTTTAGATCAAACGTCTCGTGTCCACTTCGGGACTTCGAAATTAGGGACTTCAGAGTGTTTTCCATTTTCTAGTGGTAAATCTCTCCAAGTAAAACTTCCGGAGTGATGTAACTCTTGCATCACTTGATGATGTGTCATGAGCTGAGCAACTGCCATGTGTCACTTTGATTCGTGATTTGCACATACTTGAAATGGTGATTTCAACTTGACACTTGTCGTTCTCTGATTTTGGCACATGTCCTTGATCTAACAGTTAGGACAATATCTTAGATCGATGACTGAGAGTGCCTTCGGACCTTTGTCCTTCAGGACTTCAGAACTTTTGACATTTCTTGGTGGTGAAACTCTCGAAGTAATTCTCTCGGAGTGATGTAACTTGCTTACATCACTTGTTGACATGGCACGCGCCAATTTCCTCTTGACACTTGTCATCACATGATTATGCCATGCATATTTGCTGACATGGTATGGTGACATGGTTTTCCAACGTGGTATTCTGATGAGGTCTACCACTGTGCCCTTTTGCCGATGTGGTCTTCTGACATGGTCTGCCGACGTGGTCTTTTGACAAGGTCTACCACTATGCCCTTTTGCTGACGTGGTCTACTGACCAAAAACCCTAAACCAATGGTCCTCATTTGTCCTCCAAATATGACGATACTTATTCATTTCATATTTTCGAGCTTTGGGTATTTCATACCTCAAACATTTCGAAGCGTAACCTCCTCGTGACTTTAAAACCAAACTAAATGTTCTTCTTCAATCAGGATCCTAGATTGATGGCTCAATCTTTCTATGATGCAACTCTTCTAGCTTATCCTTTTCTTCCACTTAGAAAGATCTAACAGCTGACGAAGATTTGCATTTCGGGAATTTCAACTCTCAAGCTTTCCAGAGTGTAAACTCTTCGCATCTTTTAGATCCGAAGAAAATCATTTTTGTTGATCAGGATCTTAGATCGATGGCTCGATATTTTTGTGATGCAGCTCTTCTAGATTATCTTGTCCTTCCACTTCAAACTAATATGATGGTTTTTGTTTACTCCAGCTCTCAAGACTTAGGGTTTTTCAAGTCTCAAACTGAAAAATCCTTGAATTGTTTTTCTCCGAAGTTGAGAATAGTGTGCCACCTGTCAGTATTGACAATGGACGGTCCCATGTTACTTCGGGACTTCGAGACTTTGACAAGTCCTCTCTCCTACGCTCATCAAATTATTTAACCTTTGTGCATTTATATCTAGATCCAACGACTGTTGATCCTTCACGCTCAGATCCAACGACTGTTGATCCTTCACGCTCAGATCCAATGACTGAGATCTGTACTTCTCCTCTGCTCTTCCTCTGGTCACTGGGCGATGATCTAATGGTCATCGGGTATTTGGGATTGGTGATCCAACGAGAATGTCATTCTTCCTCTTGATATTTCTGATCTCTCTGACTTAGAAGTTTTTCTAAGTGTTCAAAGGTCTCGACCTTTTCTCCTCCTGCGAGTCCTTCTATTGGACCTCGATTGCACTTATGGAAAGCACAAAGTGTTATCTCTTCTGAGATTTGATCTTTGCATACTCACGCTTTTCCTCCTGAGATCTTCTTTCCTGTAAGCATACTATCATCGTTGTTGTTCTTGCCATCAATGACAAGTACACTCTGCTATAAACATTCCAACAATCTCCCCCTTTGGCATTGATGGAAACCCTGAAGGACTTCACTGTTCTACTTAGACCTCCAACTGTAGCATCCAATCCACTCCTTTTCTCCCCCTTTGATATGAATGTCAAAGAAAACATGCTCCCCCTGAGATGGTGCAGTAATGTTTGGAGGTATCATATATTCAAATAATACATACTCCCCCTAACAGGATGGATTCTCTTATTTGAGTCCTGCATAGTATTTGTATCTAACTCAGAGTCTTCTCCTTTTGATTATTGGACCTGTTCATTTTCAGCTTCAGCTGTGTCCTCTGTAGCAGACTCAATATTTCTCACCTCTCTTTCTGGGATTCCTTCATCAACCTTTTCTTTTCATAACTGAATGATGCCCCCTGCATTTTTATAGGATGTTGTTGTCCTACTGGAACACTGCGCAATTGTAGCTCATAGTTTTTTTCATGATGCCTACAATCCAAGGATTTTATGACCATATCCATCATACGAGAAAACAAGAACTATTATAAACACTCTCATACCTCCTTTTATTCATCCAAGAAGGTGTCTCTCGTCTAAACTTACTTTGAGGTGTATGAGTATCTTTTAGATGTCTTCCTTGATCTGATCTTCTAAATATTGCAGTATTTCTTTCATTCTTTGAACTTGAAGAACCTGAGTCATACCTTCTTTCCCTTTTTACAAATGAAGGACTTGCATCCGGTTTCTTAGGAGTGATGATTTCTTCCTTCTTGTATCCAAGATCAGATTTGTCATTTGGTGATCTCTATCTATCCAAGATCTCATCCATGATCATGGAACTGTTCAAGAACTTGATTTGGGTGTTTGACTTCTCAACCTTATTTCTAATATTCACAACTTCTTCTTCCAACTTATGACATGATTCTTCTTCTACTTCTTCTTTTCTTGCATGGGAGGATTCACTATCAACATCATTATCTGTCCTTATGCCTTTAGCCACCACTTTTCCTGAGTTTATATTTTTTACCTTACAATCTTCTTCAAATGTCACATTTCTTGTTTTTATTTTACTCATAGACAAAAGCTTATCCTTGTCTCCAGTCATGTGCTTGGAACATCCACTATCTCTATTCCAGGAGTCCTTTTGTTTTTGAGTTGAAAGTACTAGACCACATTTTTCACTATCTTTATTTTTCCATGTGCTATCATTTCTAGCAAAGGGCTTTATCCTTGGATCTACTTTGTAATTCTTCAGATGACAGTTTGCAACTTTGTGGCTGAATTTATGACAGTTATAGCATTTAACCTCATTGTTCAATAGGTCAAAGTGATTGTTGCAATGTTTTCTACTCATTCACTGTTTATTATTTCTCGATCTCCTCAGTTGCATGTCTCTAAACTTAATTTGACAATTTGGAATCTGTGGTTGTTTGTTACTTGGTTGTATCATAATTTTTTGTGGCATATATTTATTCCTTGGGTGTCTTTATTGATCATGTGTAAATCTTAAGGAACAATTTACAACTTTGTGGCCAAAGTTAGAACAATAGAAACAATATCCATAGAAAAAATATTTGTACCTAGAAAATGGTTGTCTTCTTTGAGCAGGTAGATTTCTTCCATGTTGATGCTTTCCTTGAGCACAGGGTATATTATTTCTTTGATCTACAGATTTAGTTCTAGAACCTTTTCCTTTACTCCTCCTTAATGACTGATTATCTTCCTTTTTGTTTGCAGGTTTGTTGTTGTCATTGGTTGTAGATTTGACAAACTTGATGGATTCTTTGTTGTTTGGCTGACTACTACTTGATCCCTCTTCATAACCCAAACCAATTTTCAACTTTGGATTCCTTTGTTGATTCATAATGGTGGCTAATCCTTCTAAGGCTTTGATGTCTGACAGATTCTGGTGATATAAGGCTTGAAATTTCTTCAACTCTTTCCTAGTTTTCACTACTTCTTCTTCCAAAGATTCACATCTTTCCTTCTTTTCTGATAATTGTTGTTTCAAAATGTCTTCAATTTTCTTTGCCTCTTATAATTCCACTTTTATCAAGGAAAACTATTCATCGGGTTTTTTACTGTCTTTCTCAAGCTGCATCAACAATTGTTTTTCCTTTCTCTTCTTAAGCCTGATTATGTCAATCTCTTCCAAAGCATTACTCATCTCTCCTTCCAATTCAACCACAAATTCTTCATCATTAACATCACTTCCTGTGATTTTATTATCATAATCGTCTTTGTCCATAAGCATGACATCATTTACCTTATCTTCACAAGAAGAGTCACTCTCTGTATCTTTTGAAGAGTCATCATTGTTGACACATAAAATTTTGTTTTTATCAAATCTTTTGGATTTGTACTTCTCTTCACCTTTAGAGTTCTGGTCCTTCATTTTGTGTGGACACTTAGATGCAATGTGACCTTTCTTTCCACAGTTAAAAAATTTGAAGGGAAAATTGCCTTGATACTTGCCTGATCCTTTCTTTAGTCTTCTCACAAATTTTGCTTCAATTTCATCAGGCTCAGATTCATCATTCTTATATGCTTTAAAAGAAGCTTCTCTAGTGGTGGATTTATCTTTAGCTATCCTCATTTCATATGCAGTCAACGCTCCTAGAAGTTGATCAAAAGCCGAATATTTTATATCATTAAGTTCTTCTATAGCAGAGACCTTTGGGTTGAATCTATATGGAAAATATCTCAAAATTTTCTAAACTAAAGAGGCTTCCTCAATTTTTTCACCAAGTGATTTCATTGCATTTACTAGTTCCTCAACTCTTAAGAAAAATTTATTAACTGTCTCATCCTCATTCATATTTAGTTGTTCAAATTGTAATCTATAGGTTTGAAGCTTGGCCTCCTTTACCTTCTCATTACCTTCATAACTTCTAATGAGTTTGTCCCACATTACTTTGGTAGATTCTAAGTGCATAACTTTTACAAATTATGTTTCTGCAAACCCACTCAAAATAACATTCATAACCTTAGCATTGAATTTGAATTCTATATTTTCATCCTTATTAGCTAGTACAACTGGCTTTACATAACCAGTCTCTACCACATACCAGACATTTGCACCTAAAGCCATCATGTAGGTTCTCATCCTATCTTTCCAGAAGGAAATTTTTTTTCTATTGAATAGGGGGGCCTTATTGGTTGAGATTCCTTCATGGATAGTCATGTTTAAGCTCTAGGATCTACCCTTAGATAAAAGGAACTTTCTCTGATACCAATTGTTGGACAACTGAGAGGGGGGGTGAATCAATTGTTACTGTGCTTCAACAATTATGCCTATTTTAAACTCTTTATAGAACACTCAATGACAATCACAATAATGCAAGGAGGTAAGAAATAGAGTATTCAACATCAATCACACACATGAAATATACAAAGACTGATATTTCCTGAGGAAACCCATAAAGGGAAAAAAACTCTTCTTCTTGATATGATATGTAATCTTTATTTTATGTACATTATCATTCTTATGAGCTCCAAGTCCTCTTGAGGCTACAACCTATGTTTTTACAAGAAACAACTTGTTGAGAGCACCAACTCTCTGGTTTCTCTAGCACCCACTAGAAGGAAGAACCAACTCCCTGGTTTCTCTAGCACCCACTAGAAGGAAGCACCAACTGGATGGAAGCATTGACTTCCAGTCACATAGGCACCAACCTGTATAACAGAGAACAATAGTTCTCCCTTACACCACCCTACCACCCTGGTTTTCCTTGTTGCAACTAGATGGAAGCTACAAATCCCTGTGTTTAAGCACCTACTTGAACCTCTGAGGAAATCAGTCCTCCCTAGCACCTCCCTACCACACTGAAATATAAATCTTTACTTTTATTGAATTTATCACAGTGATACAAAATTTATCTATGGCTTACCAGTCTCATCATTGTTCTGCTACACTGCTCGACTCTGCCTCCATCAGTCTCTCTCTTCTCACCTCTCCTTGATCTTTCTGTTCTTCTGCTCTGTCTCTAAATGCACACCTCAACTTTCTCTTCCTCTCTCAGATAATCATTTCTACTCTATCTCTTTCTTCTGCACTTTATTCTCTATGTATTATTTCCATTCAATGCGCTACGCCTCTTCTGTGCGTTTCATCTCATGCACACAACATGCCTCTACCCACATGAATAACTCTCCACAATAGAAATAATCTCTTCTCTGTTTTGTGTATATTTATCATGCCAGGTCCTCTGCTAGATCGTCCACCCAACACATCGTCTTCTTTGGCAGTTATCGTGAGTCTTTTAATCATCAGTGGCTTATCCTAAGATTCTTTGCCTTCTTTGGTAGTGTGACTCTTCATCTTCTCTCTCACAGTCGATCTTATCCTCTCTATTGTAGTTACATACTTCCACACTTTTCCATCTGTCAATTTTCTCTATTATGAGACTTAATTCCACTGGAAGTTACCTCGAGACTCTTCAACTCCTATGGCGATCACCCTGATATTCTTCGAATTCTCTGGCAAATGCAATCAATCATTTTCTACAGTTACAATTAGTCTGTCTCGACAGTTATAGAGAGAAATTCTATGCTCTTATTCCTTTGGTGCCTTTTCCCTTCCTGAGAAAAAACTTCACAGCAGGCGCTAGCTTTTCTTGCTAAGCCCCTTCCTTTCACGTGACCATCGGTGGTGACCAAATGCCTATTCAAAAGGCGCTTCCCAATTTCTGTATAGTGAACTCTAGATCCATTCAATGATAAGAACTTGGGCTATGAGATTCATGTGACCACGCAATTGCGGGTGCGTCCATAGCTGGTTTGAGGGAAACCCTCTTTTCGCCCCACAATTCACTACAAGCCTCCACACATCCTTTCTCCTAAATTGTGGTTTCAATTGCGGTTTGCTCACGAAAAATTAAGACCTGAACATGTTCTGGCCCCCAATGGAGCACGACTATTGATATCATGATATTTACGGTTCTCTTGAATGGATGGTCCAGATTTGTCCTCTCAAGTCTACAGACCAGATCTCGCCTTCCTTCATCAACGACTGAGATTTATTTTGTGATCCGAGCTCTGAGAGTTTCAGATCTCAAACCCTATTACTACTGACTGGATATCTTCCAAAATGGAAGATATGCTGACATATGTCCTCTTCAATCGATGGCTCTGCCTTCTTTCCTCTGTCCACACGTGATACTTAGTCTCAATGATTAGGTAACATGTTTCCCTCCAAACCAACAGACGATATCAATTTCTCCTTTCAGGCTTCAAAATTTTTGATTCTCAAACTCCGCTTGCTCCCAGAGCATTTCACCCGGAGTCCACGATCCAATGACACGTGCCCATTTTGGATCAATGGTCATGATCCTTTCGCGTCTCCAGAATTTGTAGATTTCAACTTACGCTATCCTTCCACTAGAGTAGATCGACGGATGAGAATGCTCCCAAACTGATCTTTCAGATCAAACGTCTTGTGTCAACTTCGGGACTTCGGCATTTAGGACTTCAGATTCTTTGTCATTTTCTAGTGGTAAATCTCATGAAGTAAAACTCCCAGAGTGATGTAAATCTTGCGTCACTTAATGACATGTCACGAGCCGAGCAACTTCCATGGGTCACTCTGATTCGTGACGACTTTAAAAATGAAATAAATTTTTTTCTTCAATCAGGATCCTAGATCGATGGCTCGATCTGTTTGTGATGAAAATATTCTATATTATCCTATCCTTCCACTTAGAATGATCCAACTATTGATGAAGATTCGCATTTCGAGAATTTCAACTCTCAAGCTTTCCAGAGTGTAACTTCCTCGCATCGTTTAGATCTGAAGTGAATCCTATTCATTGATCAGGATCTTGGATCGACGACTCGATATTTCTGCAATGCATCTCTTCTGGCTTATCCTTTCCTTCCACTTCAAACTGATCTGACGACTGTCGTTTACTCTGGCTCTCCGAACTTCGGTTTTTTCAAGTCTCAAACTGAAAAATCCTCGAAGTGTTTTGCTCCAGAGTTGAGGATTGTGTGCTACCTGTCAGTCTTGACAATGGACAATCCCTACTTTCTTCAGGACTTCAAGAATTTGAAAATTTCTCTCTCATATGCTCATCAAAGGCTTTAACCTTCGTGCATTTATCTCTAGATCCAACGACTATTGATCCTTCCTACTCAAATCCAACAACTTAAATATATACTTATCCTCTGCACTTCCTCTGGTCACTAGGCAATGATCTAACAATCATTGGGTATTCGGGATTGGTGATCCAACGACCACTGTCTTTCTTCCTCCTGAGATTTTTGATCTCTCTGACTTAGAAGGTTTTCTAAGTGTTCAAAGGTCTCGAAATTTGCTCCTCCTATGAGTCCTTATCTTGGACCTTGGTTGCACTTTTGGAAATTGAAAAGCGCTATATGTTCTGAGCTTTGATCTTTGCATACTCACGCTATTCCTCCTGATATTTTCTTGCCTGTAAGAATACTATCGTTGTTGTTGTTCTTGCCATCAATGACAAGCACAATCTGTTGTAAACATGCCAACAGTTGATACAAGGGAGTGAGCATGATAGCCATGGAAGCCACACTATTAAATGATAGGCAGAGTTTCCAAATAACCCATAAGCCACGAGCAGTGATAACATTTTTATCGGACAAAGAGGAATCTCAAAAAGAAAACCAAAGGCAAGGAAGGCATGAGAACTTCCCAAACAATATCCATTTTCACAGGTAAAGCACGAAGAAACTACAGACAGTAAGAGACACCCGCTTCATTTTCAATGCCAATATAAAAATTCCACAGAGACCAAACTTCACTAATAATCCATACACAGTCTAAAATACCAAATATCATAACTTTGGAAATGCATAGTCAACGAGAAAACTCAAGAGCCAATTGTTGACTTAATTAACGAGCAAAGCGAAATATTTAGGGATGGAGTAGCAAGAAACCTCATACCTCTGTAAAAATTTCCAAGGAGAGTCGACCAAGCTTGTATACCTCTTCCACAGCCGAACAAGGCGGAGGAACAACAACCAACAAATAAAAAATGTGAAATGGCTAGGGTGGGGGCCTCGATGTATATTAGAGTGATGTGCATTTACTGGACGTTGTATCTACACTTACACATTCATAGATATCATGTATGAGTAAGATAACCATACAACACATCAACCACTAACTCTAAATCAATTTAATGCAATCCGAATGCCCCATAGTTTGCCAATGTTTTAAACTTACAATGCACCAACCTTTGTCAAGACCCCAATGTAACATACATCAAAATCTTGCTATGGATACCATGTCTCAACCTTTAGACCTTCAATTCAAACAATGCATGCAATCCTTGTAGCATGGAATCAAGGTAATCACCACACCATATATCACATACAACTTGAGACATGGAGTTTAGATCTTTTATAAAACTAGATGCAACATAATAACACTTGTGATGGTTATATAAAGAAAACATCATTCCCTTTTTAATCATATCGCCCATAACATCATTTGGTCACTTATTTCGACAACAACTTAAAAGCAAATAACTATAGAGCTCATATCGAAACTAAGTCATAAAAACATAAAACATAAATTTCGTCGCTTCATCATAGTCACACAAGTCACACAAGGGGTCCCACCTATTAGTATATTATTAAATATAATTAAATAATAAGGTGTTGAAACCATTTGCAAGCAGGTACCCTATGTTGCACTTTTGAGTGTCAACAAACCGGTGACTCCACAGGGAAATCGGTTACCAATAGATTAAGAACTCAAAATGTTCATTTCCACAGACTAGTGAACATAGATCAAAGAATTATTGATCATAATGACTATGCAACAGGGGGGGGGAATATGGTTTAAAGAAAATAATGAGACGAGATTTTGGGAATAACTCATGAAAAGTGGTACGTATGAGGTGGTTTGGTCCTATATGCATAACATTCGATAAGTCATGGTAAAAAGTGTTTCTTCGTGTTAAGGAGATTTTTTTTGATATGCTCTTTTAAATCTCAGGATGGAGGGAAGAAATGGATAGCAGAAAATAGGGACGAAGACCAAATCATCTATCTAACAGAAGTACTGAAAGAAAAAATAATTTTCAGCGATGTCTAAAAGGAGGACATCGTGAAAGTTGTGTAAACTTTATTTTTATTGATCAACAATAATTACAGAATGACATTGTGGTGGAAAATTGATCCAAAACATTTATGATAAACATCAAAACAAAATAGCATAAAATAAAGCAGTGAAATTAGAAAAGTCAAATGAACAAAGAAAAATAAAACAGTAAAACAAGAAGCTATCTACAACAATAATTTCCACATGGAATTTATCAATCAATATGGTTCCACATAGTGTTTCAGGTGGGAGCCATTGGTACTATAAGAAAACAATCTCTCTTTCAAATCCTTTAAAAGGTAAGAATTTGTGCCCAGGACAAAAGTGATTTTGAAAGGACCAAGCCATAGTTTCTTAAACTTCGAATGTCTTCCTCTGTCAGCATGGGCTGAGTCCCAAAGTAATACCTTCTCATTTACCTTAAATTTGGCAACTTTTGCGCGTTTGTTAACTTATTTCTTTACAGTTTGTTGTCTTCTCTTTATGTCTCCCAAGGAAAAAATTATTTGTTCTTCTAAGGCTAATAGGGAATTTATTTTTTGAGGAACATTGGAATAATTTAATTCTTCAATCTGTAGCATCAGTTGTAGAGAACAAAGTTCCAAATCAGTAGGAAGAATGGATTCTTGACCATAAACAAGCTAAAAGGGGGTGCAAAATGTGCTTACCTTGGTAGTAGTGCAATCTGCCCTGTTATCCCCGATATCTAGAGATAACTAGGAGATCATGTCTCGAGGCCCACATGGTCCTAGACATGTAACTAGGAGATCATGTCTCGAGGCCCACATGGTCCTAGACATGGAGTACAAGAGTAGATTGACTTGAGCATGGCCCTTGAGGGCCCATCTTTTCTTCCTCTCAGCCGGACTTGTCTTGTCAGCAGTACCAGCCTCC
>CBVK0100247537.1:0-16254 GCA_900067695.1 Picea abies | reverse complement strand
GGATGATCGACATCCTAGCCATTGATCTGACAATTGTGGAAGTCAAATAACTGATAGCTATAGGGACAACATGATTAGTGACACAACCACTGATTCGATGATTGTGGAATTCAAATAATTGATTGTTGCTATTGTGTTTTGACTAACCAATGATGTCCCACTGACGCTTAAATAAAAATAATTCCATCAAATTTTAGATGCGTAACTGTCGAATTTCAGAAAAATTAGTCGTCGAATTTTGGGTACAAATGTAGTTGTGGACACATGGATCCCATGGAACTATTCCTTCCAATACCTTTCTTGTCATACCATAGACTGTGATGACCAAAGTTCAATTTACACTAGGAGACTTGGATTAGATGCATTCACTTCTTCCAAGTTAGACAAGATAGCAGTATTAGATTCATTTGTTTTTGACAAGGTGTGGGAAAAAAATGTAAAGAAGTCACACAAGAATTTGAAGCTACTGTGAGTCCCAGAAATCATGATCACTACTAAGACCCATATTATGGAAAACATTGGAGGTTGCCCCATTTCCACAACATCAACAAAGGTTGTGTTCTCATAGGCTTTGGAATTAAACATAAGAAACATGAAAAAATAAATCAAATCATATAAGTTGAGGATCCAGGTGTTAGATCAGGAGGTGACTCATTACAAAGGTGACATGAGCACTATTTCAAAATTTAAAGCTTATTCCTTTGAGTTACAATATAAGCTCGGCATAAGCCAAATAAAAATGTATGCAAGCATCAAGGAATTCTAGGACATGTCCAAGCAACTTCTTACATTGTTGGAATAGGTTAAATATAAGAAGTTGTTTCTTTATGGAATTCATCTCACCATGGTTGAGTTGAAGAAATGGAATATGGAAGAAAAGAACACACTAGAATATCTTCCAAGGATGACTGAGAAAGAAAATAAATTGAACTGTGTAGCCTTATCAAGTTGTCAAACCATTGTCACGACACTAAAGAAATATATTACCACTTCAATCAACAACTGCAAGTGTCTATACTCGACTCTCGAGAAAGTTGTGTAATGTTTCCATCTACCACCGCTAGGGGATATGGGTGCACGTAGGCCCATAGTATAAGTTTTAAAATAATTGGAGGACATCATCAATATCAAAGGAAGTGTGCTTGGGAAAATTCCCAAAATCACTAAGGAAATTCTAAAACAATATATTGTTTGTCCCTCCAAATCTGATTAACTCCTTTTTTAACACGTTGAAGAGAGAAATGGGCCCCATTTCTAAAGAAATAGTATCATATGAAATATATCTTGATAATTTAATATTTAGGCAAGTCCTAGGTATTTCTTCCCAACATGAAGTTTTGGCGGCCTACATTCAAGATAAAGAGAAAGGATCATTATACTCATTTGTAAATAATATTTATTTTCATATAGTTTCTCAGAAAAGGACAAAAAAAGAAGTTGAAAAGCTACAACTTCCAAAAGGGGAGACAAGAAGTCCCAAGAAGCAGTTGCAACCTTAAGGCTTTATTATCCCATAAATAAATTGTAATAAGGGGTGTTCTCCTTTTGTGAATTTGAGAACTCATTTGAGAAATATGATTAGAAGAATCCCTAAGGGACATTATTTGAAGAGGATTAATGGTGGTGTGATGTGTTTAATGCAAACCACTTTCAGTATTTATGTTGTCATTAATATCGTTGTAAGGATAGATTGTTCATATGTTTGTTCATATGTTTACTATTCTATATTGAGTTTATAAATTTTACTTTTATATTTCTCATCTAATATTTATTGCTTTGAGATGGTAGATAAGAGGTTTTAAATGGTGGTGTTGTAACATACTATTCCATTGTACACTTGTTATTTATGCTTATGTATTATTTATTTTTCTTAACAATTTTTTGTTTCTAAAATATTTGCAGGAATCTATGACTAACCTTTTGTCTACCTATTAAGTTTACTTCTATATAGGTGTCGTTGAGTCGAAATGGCCTCGATCAATAGCAGGGGTTACCCCTGGTGAAAATTACCAATTATATCTCACGATGTTTGGAGTAAGGAACCCATCTAAATTATGTCCTGACATCCATTACTAATTTTGGGGTTTGTCAGTTGTGGCCTAGTCCACCATTATTTTTTTCTAAACTAAAGGATGAAAAGAAACTAATCTAAGATGAAAATGCATGTGTCTAGATATGACTAATGGTAACCAGGAAGTAAACATAGAACCATGCATGCTCATATTAATGACCCATAAAATAGGTCATTGAGAGCGAAGACAAGAATATGAGTATGACTACAAACCCATAATAGTCTAGTATTAAAACAACCATCTATAGTCCTATGCTCATAGATATAGACAAATATTTCCATTAGAAATGAAATAAAAATGCAACATCTACACATAAGAATAGCCTATAGTGTGAGATACATTCTTACACAACTCCAATGATAAGTAAAAGCAACAAAAATAGTCCACGATGGGTACATACAAGAATGAAAGTTCTCCAGAAAAAAAGATTGGCAAAAAATGTCTTCTCCTCATTAAAATTTCCAACAATAGTACATGAAATATCCAAGAGACAAAATCCCTCTCTCCTTAGAGTTTCTATCATTTATAATCGTATACAAAATAGCTTCCCTCTCTTGGCTTGGTGGCCAAGTGGCAATTTCAGTTTCATTCAAGAAAATGCCCCTCTCATTTCTTAGCATTCAAAATTACATATTCATCCTTTTCTCCAAAAAAAATTCATTATATTCATTTTTAAATTAATTTGGTGCCACCTCATTCCCCATTTGACCATTAGATACATGCTTAAGGAGTCGAAATGAATAACAAAAAAAGAATCAGTTTTCTCGAAGTAATGATGAGAATAACTCCTTTGTATTATATTTGTTGATGGACATTTGTAGCTTATGCATGCTCCCATGCTCAAGTTTTGTGTTGCAAGTTTTCATTACTTGTCATTTTGGCTTCACATTTGATTGTTGCTCGTGTGTTGGTACTTCATCCTTTTCTATAGATGACATTTGCAAAGCCACTGTTGTATATTGGTGGGTCCTTTTTGCCATGATGTTTATCACCTATGTTTTTTCTATTCATTCTCTCATACACAATGCCTTCAGTTTGAAATGTATAATCTCATTTTCAGTTCCGGTACCTAGATATCATCACCGCAAGATATATAAATTGTGAATATACAAAACATCAAATTGTATTTTAGAAAAAAATCATTTAACATAAGGAATTCAATTGGCAACTTAATAAGGAGTTCAAGTTTACTTCCTTGAGTTCAATCTCTGGTGGACCCTCTAATAAAGATTTTGTAAACACATTAGTTGAAATGATGTGTTATCAGGTTTCCAATATATTGAAATTGTGGTTGTATTCAATTTTTTAAATGGAACACATATTAAGGAATCTCCTGAAACTTATAACCGTGAAGTTTTATATCTTCGCCCGACCTTTCTGGCGATATAAAGACTGCACACAAAAGAGTTCAAGATCAAAATTTATGGTAAAAATACCAAAGGATGTGTTATTCCTTATGTGATGTGGTGTGCCCCTTCTGACTTATGGGGCAATATGCCATGTTTCTTATGCACACTCATCAAATATTTGGTCTTATTAATGTTTCATAATATTTCATTTAACAATTGCTTTTGAGTATATCACACTTATTTACCCTTTTGTGTGATATGATATCTTTTGGTATGTATAATTCTCAAGTGATATTTTGGTTGGTGCAATACATGTATTTAATTTCCTTTTTTAAATGTATCTTAATGCACACCATAAGACTTTTGACTTAAGGCACCTTTTGAAAACATTTGAATGATTAATAATGCTTATTAGTCCCTGGAAAAGGCCATTGCAGGTACTATAGCATTCAATTCATAGTTGACTTCAAATTAGTTTGGTCTTTGACTATAAAAATTTTCCCAATATCTAATGTTTAAGATAGAAAACTCAAAAGTTTTATTTTTTATATAATAAAAAAATTATCTTCAAATTAGTTTGGTCTTTGACTATAAAAATTTTCCCAATATCTAATGTTTAAGATAGAAAACTCAAAAGTTTTATTTTTTATATAATAAAAAAATTATTCTTCGTAATCTCATTAGAAAATAGATTTGAAGTCGTATTGTATTTTCTCTTCCCAATGTTTTATTTTTTGTTTCCTATATTAGATAACCTAAGTTATGATTTTATTATAACTTTATTGAAATTGTTTATCATATATTTAAATAGAGCTCTGATACAATGCAATTCTTATCACCTAAGTTTGGAGTTTATTATAAACTTTAAGTGGAAGCGATATTCTTGATAATATCGTCTATATTAAGACTTATACACTATCAAATGCCAATGATTAACAGTTCCACATTGTCAAATTACATATCCTCACCGCCTCATCTTCCTCTTCCCACAATTATCCACACACAACGATGAATAATAATACAATTGTTATCCCTGCACAATAATGAATAACAATACAAATATGTTGGTGTTGAGAGTAGGAGCTCACTCTCATCTTACCTTCCTTCAATGCTAAGGTTGAGAAGCTTCCTTCAACGCCTTCAACACTCAAATCGGCTCTGCTTTCACCTGGAAACATATATTGAACTTGAAGTATGCTTCTTCTTTGAATATGTTCTTGTTTTTGAAGTCTTTCTGCACAGGGTCAATTCATGGAATTTGGGAAAGTCAAATTCATACCAAATTAAGTTTAGTCATTGTTCTATCCTATTTGAATAGATATACTTCTTACGAATAGAATTTTCTAGAGTATATATTCATTACAATAAAATATTGTATGTATGTGATAGGGATACTTGAGTACTCCCAATTCACTAAGCAATGACCATACCCAAAACCCAAATTTATAACCAGAACAAACAAGTGATCATGTACAAAGATAAAATATAATTCTATTCATCTTGGGTACTAGAGAAAAATAAATACCTTGATTAGTTAACTCCATTTCGTTGATGTTTTTTGCATTCCCCATTTCATAGTAGGTGAATCAATTTAGGAGTACAACATCCAAGAGAAAAGGTATCAGAGTCAAAGTTGGTTCTATAGCTAGTTGTATACCCTATGCCAGTCCCTGTTTCCCTTCATCCAACAGAGGAAAAAAAAATCATCCTCGGTGATAGATCCATCTCGTGATCCTGTGGGATCTTAGTCCTTCACTTCTCTATGCTCCGATAATGGAAGGAAGGAATCTTGCTTTATTGGTTTTTTCCTTTATCACTCTGATTTTGCACAAGATAACTAACTCAATATGTTGGCACTGAGAGTCACCCTCAGACTGCTAGAGGATAAGCCCAATACCCATCAAAATGTAAATGGACTAAAATAGTTTGAGTAGGTGGATCGGAAAAACTTTAAATAAAGGAAAAGACAACAGATATCACTGCAAATCAGTGATGGACCATTGGGCTATGGATTCATAAACAGTCTGCTCATTAAAGGCATTTAAGCTCCCTATCAGACAAAAACATAATTAATCCTCAATGGGGATTAATCCAATAACAATAATAATAATGATGACATGATTAATCCACAATGGGGATTTAATCCAATAATAATAAGAATGCTCTTCACAGTTACATTATTTCAACACAATAAACAATGATAGATAGGCAATCTTACAACATATCCTCTACCGCATCAAGAATCTATCAATCAAAGGAAGTACATTCAAACAAGATGAAGAATAGAACTTAGATGTGTCTGAATAGTAAACAATGATAAAT
Source organism: Picea abies (assembly GCA_900067695.1). NCBI lineage: Eukaryota > Viridiplantae > Streptophyta > Pinopsida > Pinales > Pinaceae > Picea > Picea abies. The sequence continues at coordinate 10,511 of CBVK0100247537.1, read as the reverse complement.
AGGCAAGCTTACAACAGATCCTCTACCGCATCAGGAATCTATCAATCAAAGGCAAATTTTGATCCTTAAATTCAACAATTACATTCAGACAAGATGAAGAATAGAACGAAGAACATAGAAGACAAATCTGATGAAACAACTAATATGAGTCTTCAATAACAATACAATTTACAGCTACATGCCCCTCCGGCGTACAAACTAAAATACACAGTCATAAACATTTCTCAAAACTTCCTCTAGTCTTGGGATGAGCCCCCCTTTTTATCTTTATACATAGCATTCATATCATGTATTTATAGTAAAAAAATTAGACATGTCTTGCTTCTTGGGCACCTCTTCTCCAGTACCGTATGTCTTCTCTTGTCTATCTTATTCCTTCTGTCAGAAGGAAACTCTGGTTAGTATGGGCCTGCAGGAAAAATTGCCCTCTATGGTACTTCGGGCTAACATCTTTCTGTCTCCTTGGCCAGACCTCCCCATGCTTCCATTAAGGGGGGTAGTCTATTGTTCAACCACCGACCCTTCCTTCATTAACTGATTTCTCCTTGGGATCAGGACGAGGCCTTATGCCTAGTTTGTTTCCACGCGCACTCTCGGATTGGGCCCTATATAAGCATGTAATTGTGGAGGTTGCCAAGGGTGGTTTGGATCCACACTGTTTAACCCCCCACAATTCTCCACCAATTTTCATGTACCTCTTCCTCTATACCATGGTTTCGATTGCGGGACTACTCTAGAATTTTAATGTTCGAGCATGTTTTGTCCCCGTAATAAAATGTGTCCATCAATCTGCTGCAATCTGTGATTTGGGAAAGCCCTACTTTTGCTGCCACGTGATGCTCTTGGATGGACCCTACTTCCTACTACAAATATCAATAGTTCTCGTTGATTTGAGATCAATGATCCACCATTACTTCAGGAGTTCATGCTTTGGGCCTTTTCAATGCATAGCTCTTACAATCCTCTGAAGTGTCATATTTCTGAAGTGTTATATCTGGTATCATGTGACCTCTTGATTTGGATGACCGAGATTCACTTCGGGAGTTTGGTCTTCAGGCCTTTTCAATGCATAGCTCTTACAATCCTCTCGAGTGTCGTATCTATGAAGTGAGAGATCTGCCTCCATGTGTCCTCTTGATTTGGATGGCCAAGATTCACTTCGGGACTTTGGGAAATTATTTCTCTAGTGCTTTGATATGCAAACCTTCCAGAGTGTTAAGTCTCCGAAGTGATAGATCTAGTGCCGCATGTCCTCGTTGATGGATGGTCCAGATGAAATCCGGGCTTCAAGTCCTTGGGAGTCCTTTACTCACTCAGTTTCTGCTTGCTTCCTCCCAAAGTACAAGATCATCTGACACATGTCCCTTGCTTGAATATCAACGATCCTGAGCGATTGTGGGCTCACAACTTGCACAAACTTTAATTTCCTTTCCGATCCCCTCAATTCAAAGATGCTCATACGTAGCGGGATCACTATGCACTGTTGATCTGTTGATCTAGCAATATCGACACTCCTGAGCGATTGCAGGCTCACAACTTGCAGAAAATTTAATTTTCTTCCCAATCCCCACAATGCCTCCCCATTGTCGATCTCCCTCCAATGAGATCCTACAGTCATGACTTAATATTTGCTTGATCTGACGGCTTATCTTTCTCTCACTTAGATCCTACAGCTGAAAAATGAACCTGTGTGTTTTCTTGTATTTCAAACCAGAAATGGACTTCTCTGAATGCTACATTTTTCTCATAGTTTTTCCTTGCGCATACAACATACTTGACCGACCTGTCTTTATCAACCAAAAGAGGAAAAAATTGTAGGAAGGAAAGAAGAAAAGAGAGAGACTCGACAGAGGTGTAGACCTAGGTCTTAACAATAACNNNCCTAGGTCTTAACAATAACTACATATGACCCATGACAACTTTATGTGATAGCACATTCAACATCTTAGGCAATGTCTTCCACCCATTTTCAAGTTGATTTGACTTATCAAGCCTAGTTTCCCACTATTCATCCCACATCAGTTCCCGATTTCTCGATGTGAAAGCATTCTTTTTTTTATATAAAGCCAAATTGGGCCACAAAAGAGATATGTATATGGTACATAGTCATTTTTCACATTATATTTCATTGCACCATTGGATGAGTGTTACTTTATGTACAAGAGCTCTATTATACCACAAATTGTCACACCAATTTGTATTTGTGAGATGGCCTAGTCCATTCCCTAGCTTGAAAACTTAAATCCCATTCTCCTTCATCAAAATCATTTAAAAAACAACACTTGTGTTGCCATACATAATTCACCCATTTGAAAATCATGTATATACACTATTTTCCAGTGTACAAACCACGTATACCCTCAATTTTGTGAAAAATAAAAATATTCCACATTTTTGGGTAGGGTTTTCAGTTGGGCTCATTCCCAAACTTCCCTTGGACCGTACACAATAGAAAACAACCACCTCAACCCCTTTAGGATGGTATATAAACACCTATGTGGGTATGGATGAGGAGAGACAACCTTGGTGTGATATTATGTTAATGAATTTGCAAGCTTCCCCATTTCCCCGAGCCTCTGAGTAGCATCCCCCTCATATGGAAACTTGTTTTCCATCATTCCTTCCTCTATTATATATGACTATAAGGTGTGTTATTATACCTTATGATTCATTCAAGGAATATCCGTTTTGATGAGTTGATGCTTGAAGGACCAGTGGAGGAACCTAAGCGGTTGGATTTGAGGCAATGTCGACAGTTATAGTCAGGTTGTAACTACCTACTTATATTGTTTTCAATAAAAGAGTTTATCTTTCCCTCCATATATGTGTAATTTGGTTCAATTTGTTTATATGTGTTAACTTGCTTTACATATTTGAATTTGCACATTACATGTATAACTTAAATTCATAACTACCTTTTTGCAGTATAGATTTGATCTCCTTTTGTAGGCTGGTACAGGAAGAGATTAATAATCAAATCAAAGGTTGAGATAAGGGAACTACATCGAACGTTGGATACAAGGTGTGAATTATTTTATTCTCTCTTCCAAGTAGTTATTTTATTGCAAGTTTGTATGTGTGAGGGTAGGGTTTGTCTTTTAAAATATGGTTAGGCTCTGTTGTGACACAAACCCAAGCTCACAGGGTAAAACTCCCAATACAAAATTGACGACCATACTGGGGATCTTTTCTCCTAGTTTGGGTCGGTCTTAGAGTTTCTTTTGTTGTCGTGATTTTTGTAATTTTCTTGTTTTCTGGGATTTCTTTCAAAGTATTTTCTATATGAGAAAATTTTACCAATTTTCTGGAAGCTTCCCCTTGGATTGGAAATTTCTTTTTTTGAAGTTTAGTTGAGCCATACACACTTTTTGTATGTACATTATTTATTGTATACACGGTCACATATTTGTGTGAGAATTTGGTCTTTGGGCCTTTTTCTCAGTTTTGGGAGGATCTAAGTTGGTTGCTCAATATGATCTAGGCCTTATGGGTTTTCTTTTTCTTTTGATTGTTGTGTTAAGTCTCTGAAAACTTTGAAATCATCTTAAAATTTCTTGCTTTTTATTAGGTTGGTATTTTGGTTATAAGGTTCTTTAGGTTGGTCGAAAGGTCAGTTGTGTGTTTATGGGCTTAGTTTCCAGTTGATTGTGGTATTCGAGTGATTATAGACTGTTTGCTTTCTTCATTTTTACCTCCTTCCCTTTGTTCATGAAAGAAAAGAAAAAAATTGCATCGTAGTTGCATTTTGTTTCGTTTAGTAATAGAAAAGATAAAAATAACTTGGTTGTCAGTCATTCTTCTCTTGATCCCTTGAATCCCAAATTTTCAAGAAAATATTTTTCTTACTAGCACTCAAGTCTTCATGCATTTTTGTTTCTTTGATAGTTGTTGGTTTCAGTTATAGTAGCCTTTGATAAAAGAAAATAAATCTCGTCTGCAAAGTTCATTCACACTATGTTTTGCATTGTTCTTCAAAAATCATTTTAGATTTGCATTGCAAAGTGATATAAGATCTTTCATAAAATAAAAAATACATTGTTTTCATTTTTGAAAAAAGTATAAAATAAAGAGTTTGTTTTCGTTGATTTCAAGCATTGTTACACTCATTTTTCATTGAAGAAACCACATCTTGCATTTGTGTTCTTAAGTGTTTCTCTACTAAATCCATCAAAACACCATATAGCTTCATCCATACCCTTTTTGAGTAAATAACAGCCCCGTAAAATGAACGCTAACTAAAAAATAATTAGAAGTTTTAATTTTATAGGGTGAACATACTAGTTCAGACTAGGGCATTGGTTTAGATTGGAGAGTTAATTTCTCCAAGGCCAGTAAAAAAATGTAGGAGTCTAAGTTAGGGAGTGAAAAATCCAACTGTCATATATGTGTGGCTGGGAAAATCCTCTCACATAGGAGCTAAGAATGAGGTCACGTGAGGATGAGTTAAGGAGATAACCCCTCCAAATCATAACCGAACATTGTGGAAAGATTGTATTTTGGGGGTTTTGTTAGTGCCCATACCTTCGTGAGAGGAAATGATTTCGAGGTTTTGGGCTTTGTTACCCTACCCATACATTCAGTCCTCATTGTCGACTATTCCCCTAGATCTTGACTACGAGTTGGTAACCATAGTTTCTCTTCCTAGGGATCTCCTAGGTGACTACGAGGGGGTTTCTCATGGTACCTGGGGCAGATTTCATATCACACTTTCCAGTACTACTGGAGGGTTCCACGTGAAGCGTGGGTACTTGCACTAGATAAAGATGGTTAGTGGAGGTCGAGATAACTACTTCTTGATCCTTTGTTCGTCGATCCACAAGGCTTAATCAACCTGTGCCTTCGTTCAGAAGGTCCTTACCTGAATTTTTTACTATTATTATCTCAACACCTAATCCACCTAAGTCAAGATATTGACAAGGTTGTTTGCGACTGTTGTTTCTTTTAGTGATTTTCTAGTGTGTGCTTAGCAATCATAGGATTTCTTAGGAAAGTGTGTAGGTGGTAACTTAGAGCTAAAAACTTAAAGTGGTTGATAACCGCCTCATTGATCATGGAGAATTCAAGATCTTCCCCTGAAGAAGTTGAATTTAATCCTCCTTCACCTCCTTTGAGGTGTCTACTTGATCAATCCAACACTTTTTTACCAATTGGTTTGGTCAATACATTAATTATGGAACTTGCAAAAATAAATGTTTATGAGCTAGACGTTGTAACAGTAACTGATCTTGTGGCTGAAGAATTCGCTCCACCTTTCAACCCTCCGTTAACTAGGCCTTATGATCCAGTTCTCATGCAAGTTCCACCTCCCAAGGTGGAATTCACTAATAGTATCCCACTTCACTCGGTCGCAATGGAAGGCACTCTAGAAGTGTATGGGTCGATATTTATCGCAACTCCCACTTTGACAGTCATCACCAGTGGGATATTTCCCTATAATATGTCCAACCAAACAACTAGTGTGATTTAGTCCACCGTTGTTGCATCTATTAGTAGCTCTTCTTTGTTGATTGTTGGTTCCACCCAACCTTTGGGTGTAGCCATGTATTTACCTTCAACAACCAACACTTTCTCATTCGATATGTCATTGATGGGTATGCTAAACGCATAGATTGAGTCTCAGTTGATGTACCAAGTTCCTAATGTTGGTTCAGGGAATCCCTTGATTCCCTACCAAGTTATTCCTTGGGTCAGAGGTCATATCCCTTCATCATTCCCTCCCGTCAGGAATGAGGCCTTCCTATCTTCTTTTCCTAACCCCTTTAGGGGCTGGGGCACTTCTATGGGTAGCGGATTCCAATATGATAACATGCCATCCACCTCAACCCTAATCGCATTATATGGTGGGTTCATGAGTAATCCTTTCACCACATATGTAGTGTCGGAAAGGGGAAAACCCTTCCAATCTCACTGGAATCCCAAGCAAGGGTATTTCCCTTTGCAAGGGATGTCGTCAGAGGAAAACCCCTTTCCCGTTCAGTTGAACCCCATGTAGGGAGGTTTTCACTTGTAAGGAGGGTCCACAGGGGGAAACCCTGATTTTTCGTTCGAGGATCAGATGGGTGGAATTTTTCTTTCGTTTAACTAGAACCAAGGTTTCACCCAAGGATCTATCTCATCTACAAGATCTTCCTAGAAACCTGGTGCCAAATTTAATCCAGGACCATCTTTTCAGGCTTCCAATTAGTAGATGTCACAGCCTAGGATACCTTTTCTGGAAAATCTTCATTTTCCATATTTGTCAAAGTTGATGAATGACTTGATTCATCATGACCCAATTTGGCCTGCAGTACCCACCAAACTACCTTCGTATATACCAAAGTTTGAAGGAAAGAGTGGTGAAGACCCACGAGATCATATAATGGTGTTTCCCTTGTGGTACTCGTCTAATTCATTGAACGATGACTCGATCTGGTTACGATTGTTCCAGCGCACCCTCACTGGGGGTGTCACAAAATGGTATATAGAACTAAAGAGATCAAAGTACACAATGTTTGGTGATCTGGCCATGGTTCCCATGAAATGAGGGACAACCCCCTCTTGGGTCAGTTCACTCAAAAATATCAAAAGGTAAGTAGATGAGCGAATGAAGTGTGGAAAGTGACAAGTATGGTTGAGAATGGCATGATGACTCGTCAAGAGGACGTCCCAGTAGCAAAATTATCCCTAAGAGTGACCCACTTACTAGGGCACAATGTCAAACACCAAAGTGAAAGAGGGAAAAGAGCATAATGTCCAAGCAAACATTACATAATCAAAAAGCAGTTTAAAATGAAACAAACTCAAATGCCTCAAATATTGAAATGACACTCACCATAATATGTGACTTGTACCTCATTGAGCAAGACCCAGTGTCTTCTCGAAGCCATCTGATGTGGTGGATACCATCATGATGAAACTAGAACTGTGGTGGTGAGGTGGATCTATGTTTGTGCAAGTGGACATTGTTGGTCAAGTTGTCTCTCGGTACTCCATGTATACAACCTAAGGGCCTCTAGACACCATCTCCTTAGTTATACCTAGGAGTGGGGGATAACACTGTCGACCATTAAGTATTATAATGTAAAATACTTTTTTTCAAGAAAAACTTTATGGGACCCCCGCGTCTTCCCAAAATATATGGATGGAGAGTGGGTCAAGCACCAACCACAATAGTGATTAGTAACCCAATGAGACTCAAATTAATTTGAACTTCAATTGGACTAGAACTAAAGATCTCGTGGTGAATGTTGTTTTGAAACAATCCATTCAAATAGATTGAGCTAATCCATTGCCTTATAATTTAATGTGTGTGTGTGTGTGTGTGTGCACATGCTCAATCAACGACCACAATAACAACTAATAGTCATGAGGGACTTGACTTTATTTGAAATTGTGACCTATGGTCCCTCCATCAATACCATGCCTTAGGTACATGATTCAATCGATTGATTATTTATTATTTATGTTGTTGTCATTGTTATATTTTCAAAGGAAAACATTGTGGGATCCCCTCTCCCACCATCTAGCTTCCCAAAATATCAGGATGATCAATGACTCAACCACCAAGACCAACTTTGTTCTATCAAACCTTAAGAAATAAATTTAAGAAAATAATTAGTTATATATATAACCCCAAAGGTTAGCTCAATTGATTGAACCATCTACACAATGCATGTTTTTTACAGGGAAACCATGTGTTCAAATCCAATTCAACCCCTTAGGGTTACCAACCACTATTGTGATTGGTAGTTGAGTTGACGAAGAAAAAGACATAAATCACAAGTTCAAATGAAGTGGAGTCCCTCGGAATACTAGCTACCATCATCATGACTAGTGATTCACATTATCATAACTAGTGATTGAGCTACCTTCATCCAAATATTCTAACTAAAATTAATATTGAAATTTCCATTTTTAAAGTAAACCATCATTAGATGTTTCATATTAATTTAGTGATATCCAAAATCGTAGTAATCAACCCTTTAAAACCTAAAACAATAAATTAATAAATTCAAAATCATACAAATATACTAAATTAATAGATTCGTTGATAAATCAATTAATTAATAAATTTAAAATCATATTAATGTATTAAGATAAATCGATAGATTTGTTGATAAATTAATAAATTTAAAGCCATATAAATGTACTAAGATTAATTAATACGTTTGTTGAGTTGTGAATTAGTGGAATGGAATACTTTATAACAAGTCAAATTGATTAAAAAATAATATAAAACAAAATATATAATATAAAATTTTAATATTAATAAAAATCAAAAATTAAAAAAAAATAATATTAATAAAATAAGTGGAAATTTGATATTGTTTTTTGCTCGATCTTCTAAATAAATATAAATAAGTTAAGGAAAAGTCTTCACAATGTTTTTATTGCATATTACTAGTGAGATGATTTAATAAGATTCAAAATATTTGAACCGAGTGAAACTCTAATTCTAATTTTATAATCTAGTCAAATTAATAAAATAAAGGAAGATATAATATAAAATAAAATATTTAATAAAAAAATTTAATATCAATAAAATATGATAATGATGATATTAATATTCATTAAGATTCAATTAATTTATAAAATTTTAAAAAACTAAAAAATTATTTAGTTTCCAAAATTATTGTAGTTTTATTGAGTTAAAATATTAGAAATATTGATAATGTGAAAAATATTTTGAAATATATAAAAAAATAATAATACTAATCAAATTTGATATTGTTTTTAGCTAGTTCTTGGATCTTATAAATAAATTAAGAAATGGGATCCTTCTTATTGCATATTATTAATGAGATGATTTGATAAGATTCAAAGATATCTTATAGGAGCGAAAGTCTGATTTTATAACCAAATTAAATTAATAATAAAAATATAATAATAAACTAAATATTTAATATAAAAATTTAATATTAATAAAAAATATAAAACAAAAAATTAAAATTAATAAATTTTTTGGAAAATGTAATATATTTTTAGAACTATGTGTTAGAAAATTAATAATTTATTTTTGAATGACCATTTTTGTGGCTTTGTCTACATTTGAGTTGACTTGACTGTATTCGTAAGTTGGATGCCTAAAACTTGGTGTGAACACTACCCAAAGTCGACAGATCCGATATTTTTTATATTAATACATGTGCTTAGATACGATGTCACTCTATAACATTTGTTGTCTTTGGATCTGTAACATTTCTAAGTCTTTGAAATCTCTGTTGCGAAAGAGGCCGTTCAGTAGTCATTGATGTTTTCAATATTCATAGTTGATATAATAATAATAATAATAATCCATTTTTAAGGTCAAGGCTAAGCCAAATACCTAATTGGTGTATGAGACCCCCTTGTTTATGGGACAAGGGACCCCCTCTGCCCAACGATTTGATTGGTAAAGTCTATGGAGGTATACATACCCTACTCGCTCTGGATTTGAACTTGTGAGATAGTCATTCATATTGTCAATCTTTGAATCTTCTAAAAAGTTGATCATCTTCTGAAATCATGTTGAATATTTGATCTACATTTGTGGTACTGGTTGATATTCTCAATCTTCAAATTTTTTAAAAGGTTGATCATCCTGATTGATATTATTAATTAAAGTAACATGTTGACATTAAATGAAAAATACATTAATGCTATGAACTATATGGTTTCATGGGTGGGCTATGTGTTTTTTTTTTATGAAATTAAAGTTTATGTGTTATTGTGGTGCTTTTTGGTATTTAACTCAAGATATTTTTTTAATGTTGTTGTTTCCTTTAGGGCTTTGAAATAGATGTGTAAATTACAATACACAAAGTAAGCATGATGACAAATATTCTTTATGAATGTTTATGCTATATCGAAACTATGTACATTAAGCAACAATATTGAAACCTTAGTGCCAACACACATACAATAGTCACATAATAATATTGATAGTGATAACACAATAATATTAATAGATATGTACAAATAAGTTGTGTATGATGTATCAATATCATGTTTGAAGTTTACAAAGCAAAAACTCTTCCATACTTATGAAAAACAAATCATATATAAAACAACTCTAAGGAAAGAATAAATGATATTGTCATCCATAAATAGATGTTGAAGATATAATATTAACAGTTCTTTTGTGTGAAAATAATTGATACTACAAAACCTAATGAAACATACTAAATCAATTTGTCACAACTTTTTTTCCAAGGAAAAATTACTCGAATTTATATATAGTATAAGTCCATTTACATTATGACAACATTCAGCTATGAAACACAGTCCATGAGCCGAGCATAATCAGGAAGAAGTCAATACAAATAAAATCCTGTAACCAAGGCATAATACAACGATCCATCGAAAGACCATGTCCATCGAATGACCATACAAAAAACTTATTAAACTTAAAACCAGGTGCGCCTGTAGCTCCAAATCACCAACCATCCAAGGCCTTCTCAAATATCAGTCAGTTACACAGGCCTTCCAGTTCAGAATGCAAACGGCCTCCACAGGCAAACCATGAAAAAAGACAATACTATGAGAAAATCGGG
>CBVK0100247536.1:0-16254 GCA_900067695.1 Picea abies | reverse complement strand
TCTCTTGCATGTTGCGACGAAAGAGTACTTTCGTCACAAGTGGTCGTCGCAAATTTTTCAATATGTAGTAGTGAGGGAGCTCATGCCCTATATATGAAACTATAAACCTAGGCACCCCAGAGAATCCCAAGAATGTCAACCTAGGCAAGACAGTGTCCAAAGAAGACAGGAAATCTTATCTTAAACTATTTAAAGAATATCAATATGTCTTTGCTTGGTCTTACCAAGAATTGAAAACGTATGATACTCGCATTATCCATCATATGATCCTGTTGAAATATGGAATAAAACCCTTCCAATAGAAGATTAGGAAGTACCACCCATATATGGAACCTCTAATCTATCAAGAGCTGAAGAAATTATTAGATGCCAAGATTATCTTTCAGGTAAGACACTCTGCATGGGTAGCCAATCTGGTGCCATTCAGAAAGAATTCTGGGTAGATTTGTTTGTGTGTGGATTTCAGAAACCTTAACAAAGCATCAAAAAAATATAACTACCCAATCCCACTCATGGAACAGCTCTTACAGACAATATCCGACTCTGGAATTTTTCTCTCCTAGACAGTTTCTCAGGATATAACCAGGTTCTGGTTTCAGAATATGATCGATTAAAAAATACCTTCCGAACCAAGTGGGGAACCTTTGCTTATAAACGCATTCCCTTCAGGTTGATTAATGCAGGGGAGACCTTCCAAAGGGCCATGGATGTATATTTTGGGGGATTGATTAACAAGTGTGTGGTATTCTATTTAGATGATGTAACGGTATACTCAAAAAATAAGGAAGACCACATTCAACATTTGACTCAGATCTTCAAAAGATGTAGAAAATATGGAATATATTTGAACCCTAACAAAACCATCTTTAGCGTAGAGGAAAGGAAGCTACTAGGTCATATTATATCTCAAGAAGAAATTACCATCGACCCTGAGTGGATAAAATAGATAGCTCAACTTCATTTGCCTCACAATAAAAAGGCCATGCAATCTTTCTTTGGGAAAATCAATTTTGTAATAAATTTACTTCTGATTTAACCCAAACCGTCAAACATTTGCAAAGAATGATCCACAAAGATGCATATTTTAAATGGGATGAAGAGAAGAAAGGTGCTTTCAATAACATCAAAACTGCCATCTCCCAAGCTCTAGTGTTACGAAGCTCTGATTTTAGAAAATGTGTTTTCATTTATACCTTTGCTTTTGACCAATCCTTGGTTGCAGTACTTACCCAAAAGGATGATGAAAATAATGAAACACCAGTATCCTTTATGAGCACCAACCTCGAAGGATTTGAACTGAACTACCCTACTATATACAAATAGGCTTACGCGGTATATAAAGGAGTCAAACGTTTTAGATCCTATGTCATGAAAAATAACACTAAACTCATAGTACCTCATCCAGCAATCTGTTCTGTGTTCGCTCAAATGGAGATGGAACAAAGAAGGGGAAATTGGATGGAAGTCATCCAAGAATTTTATCTAGACACAAAACCTGCCAAAATAGTCAATGGTCAAGGATTATGTAAACTGTTCGTTGAAGCCCAAGATATGATTAACGTAGAATACCCTGGTTGGGAAAATGAGCTATCATTATGGTATGGAGAAGCCTTATACGTACCTCCCAGGTAAGGATCATGTTATGGAAACTTGTCTTATCTCCTGCGTCATGTTATTTGTTTGGAAAACCTAAACCCTAGAGAAAGGAGAGCCCTCAGGTTAAAATTGACTCAATATCTCCTCATATATTCTCTACTTTTCTGTGTAAACTATGATGGAGTACTCCTTATATGTCTTGAACAGGATGATGTAGAAAAGGTACTGAGAGAACTCCATGATAGCCCAACAGGTGGAGATTTTGCGGGAGAAACCATGGCTCACAAAATATTAAGGGTTCGGTATTATTGGCCTACTCTGTTCAGGGTCACTCATGCATATGCTATGAAATGTAAAGCTTGTCAAGTAAGTGTTGGTAGAGAAAAGAGGGGAGTCATTCCTCTCCAAATAGTGACCATATTCACACCATTCTAACAATGGGGAATAGATGTCATTGGATAATTTACTCCCTATTCTTTGAAACAACATAAATATATCTTGATTGCCATATATTATTTTACGAGAAGGACGAAGGATATCCCTCTCATGGACGTTAATGAAAAGGCAGTAATCCAATTTTTAGAATAACAAGGTTTGGATTTCCCTCTGTTCTCATTTTTTAAAATGCTGCCTACTTTTCTTCCATGCTCTTGATAGAATTCTCCCTTAATAAGGGGATCATAATAAGATATTTTGCTAACTATTATCCGCAAGGAAATGGGGTATCAAAGTTAACTAATAAAAACCTAGTGAGAATTTTAAAAGAAACAGTTGTTGAAAAACAGAGGAATTGGCATAATTTACTTCATAATGCCCTATGGGTTGAAAGAGTAACGCCTAAAGAAGACATAGGAAACTCTCCAAACTTTTTGGTATATGGGAAAGAATTCATTCTTCCAAACAAATTGTATCTTCCATCTTTATATCTCGCTCAGGCATCAATAGGTCAACCCTCATCCGCTATAAAACAAAGGATTGATACCCTTCTCATGCGTGATGAAGAAAGTGAAAGAGATAAAGCTGAAATCATCTCTCATCAACAGACAGTTAAAATATGGTTTGACAAACATAAGCCCAAAGAAAAAAAAAATGAAGTAGGGGACCTAGTCTTGAAATGGGATAAAGCAAACGAACCTAAAGGAAAACACTTGAAATTCCAAAATCTTTGGCTCAGACCTTTCCAGGTATCCAAAAAAATAGGGGCAGCCAGATACCGGTTGAAAAATTTAAGGGGAGAATCTGACACCCTCTCAGTGAATGGTTAGGCCTTAAAACAATATTTCTTCTAAAAAGAAAAAAATCCTTTTGATACTTTGTTTGGATTGTTTTTTTATTGCATTTTTATTTTTTTAATTTGTTTGTTACTCTCATTGAACAAGTTGTGTTTCATAAAGGAATGGCTAACTTCAAGGCTTTCTTGAGGGGATACAATGAAGCAGGCTATGCTCCTGACCTGCACTTTCATGCAAAATAAGAGATACTTAGCAAACACAAATTTTCAAAAGATCCACATCTTCTCTTTGCGAGCATACTACCTTGGTAAGTGACGAAACATCTTCCTAGTGTTCTGGTAAATCTAAAAGGAAAATATGGCTAGTTGGAAAGGATCACATGTACCTCTAGACAGAGCTAGAGAGAGCTTCACCTTAACAAGTTTCACCTTGCCAATAATAGATGTCCTCCTCTCTGACTCACTCTTGGAATTTATGCTAGAAGAAAATGATCTATATTAAAAGGAGTGGAAATTCTGAGAGGGTGTGCAGATAATTTCGTTGGGGCTAAGGACGTGCGTTGGCAGTGGAGAAAGGTCTATAATTTTTGGGTGACTCTGTCGGGACTATGCACGCTTGCTGGCAACATAGCAACATTGTATCAAGGGAAATATAACTAAAAATGGCCTCATGCTAGGGCATGCCTTACCCAGATCTTGTTAAGGAAGGATGTGGATTACATTCAAAAGCAAAGAAGGTCAAAAAAAGGTTGAACCCCATAGGTGGATCCGGATTCACAGACCCAGGAAGTCNTGNAAACATTCAAAAGCAAAGAAGGTCAAAAAAATGTTGAACCCCATAGGTGGATCCGGATTCACAGACCCAGGAAGTTGTGTACACATTGATAGGATAGGCTCTGTTTAAAGAAACGAAATAAATCCAGATGGTTTATCGATCATTTTTCACAAGCTAAGCCCAAAGGAAAGGGCAGAGATTTTGTTTTCGCCCAGAGAATCGTCATTTGTTGAGAACTTAACACACCCTAAAAGACTTTGCGAAATTTCTTTCTTTTTGATTACCACTTATTATTTTTTAATCAGAGTCAGTTTTGTGGGATGGATAGATTTATATGTTGTTATTGAGTCTTATTATCAGTTATTCTTGTTTGGTTTGAATTTATTGACGGATTGATTTTTTTTAGTAACATGGCATGAAGGGCCTAAATGTTGAGCACTCAACACACCCTAAAAAGACTTTGCGAAATTTATTTCTTTTTGGGTACCACTTATCACTTTGAATCAGAGTCAGTGTTGTGGGATGGATGGATTTATATGTTGTTATTCAGTCTTGTTATTGGTTATTGTTTTTTGGTTTGGATTTATTGACGGATTGATTTTTTTTAGTAACATGGCATGAAGGGCCTAAAATGTACACAGTTTAAACCTTTTCAACGGTCATTGATCGACAAATTTTGGTCTAATAATATAGTTCTTTAACATCACCAACACATTTTCGGCATCGGCGAGATCCAAGATATAAATCACAAACACGAGCAACCATAACAAATTGTCAATCGTTGATCATCGATACATTTTCGGCATTAGAAAACTCTGAGGGACGAAACTGAGAAACATTAATCATCACAAATTGTCGATCGTTGATACATCATCATCATCGGTAGGATAGGACATTGTAGCCAGGGATGTATGTCTAAAGAAAATCACCGATGCCTAAAAAATGTTTATCGCGTAGAGATCAAAATAAATAGCCACGTGTCTTTGCCACGTAAATAGTCTGTATAACTCCTTTTTTTTCCCGTGTTGTATTTTTAGGTTCCCCGTGTCATATCTGTACTTCCATGTTATCATTTCTACGTCAGCGTTGTACGACATTTTTGGTCAACATCGGAATTTTTTCCTAAAGGTATCAATGAAACAATGTCTAAGAAAAACAGTTGACGTTGATTCACTCATTAACTATCGGCAGACCGATAGGTCACCAAACGTTGGGGTTTTTCATCGAACCTTCATCATTCTACATCAGCAATCCTGGTCGATCCATGTTATTGTTCCATTCAAAATACCTTGCTATTTTCTCAACGTCAATCATACTAGTTTCTTATGAACACGAAAAGGCTTGGTAATTTGATGGTACATCCCTAGCTGAGGTAAGACAGGATTTGTGATTTGTTGGATAAGTTAAATTTTTCACATAACCTATACCATGACCTCACACGTCGACCAATAGTCAAAATTTGAATTCGTCGATGAAATACAAAGTAACCCTCTCCTACGTCGCCAGCCTATGTTGCATTTAATCCTAAGCATGGTGCGGATTCTATGATAGATTGTGCATATCACATTTACACTCCCAAATTTAAGACTTGATACGACAAGGTAAGTATACTTTATGTTTAAATTTACAAGGTCATACCCAAACATTACAACTCGCTCTCTAACTTTGATTACTAGTAAGACCAGGTTAATTTCTTTCAAGCAAGAGGTAAGCATTGTCTTTATCATTTCTGCACTTGTGATTGCGTCAATGACACTTGTCGAGGTTGGCTGTAAACTCACTATAACATTTTTATTTTCTTTTCTGTAGAAAAATGCTTCTAAGAAAGCCAACAACTAGGTGCTCTCCAAGAACACCCAAGACGAAGGAACTGGAGGTCGACGAAGGGTCTACACTAGGTGCTGCAAGGTAGCTTTACTTTTTATCAAAGACAGAATTAGTTATTTGCACATCTACCAAAAAGGATTTTACCCAACCTTCAGCATTCAACGACACAAAGGAAAGCACCTGATATAAAGTGGTGCTCCCGCATTGGGGAGACCTGTAGAGAAAAATTGGTCAGGAGGATTACCCATAGTTCACACCTCACAGTAACACGGATGTCAGAATATTGTATGATCAAGTGTTCTTGAACATCAGGAGATCATATCTGCACAGGGTGGCTTGTCGGACTCCAGTTCTACCCTACATTGAAATCTTAGGATGGATAATTGACCACGCATACATAATGAAATGCAAGGTCACCAATGTAGAGGGAGAATGTGTTGGTGTTTTCCTTCTAGTTGAGGTACAAAAGTATTATAAACTCAAGGACCCAAAGAAAAGGTTAAACATAGATTTCATGGTCAAATTTTATGAGTATCATGACACCAACAGGTTACTAGCCTCATGGTGGAAAGAAGAAGAAAAATTCACAAAAAGAAACACTGGCTGGTACAACATGGTAAATCTCAGAGATCCCTACATGTATTTAATGGATTTGATTTTCCGATTATATGGAGAAAATGATTGCTCAAAACTTTCAAAAGTTTGGATGCCCTTGGCATATACCATGGTGATTTCCGGGAGTAGTTTCAATTAGGGAGCCATTATTTCCAAACAAATGGGTATTAATCTCCTACAAGCTCAGAAATCAAAGGAAGGAGAATTTCTAATCTTCTACATGGAATCCTACCTTCTAATGCCCTAGGCTTTCGGTGGTATCCAAAAAGATGATAGATAAAATTGTCCACTAGTACTTTGAAGAGACAATAACCTATATCAGAGTGTTCAGAGCTACTGGTGCACCCCAGCTACTCCTCGTTCATGTCCTGGATCGTCTCATATTGGGAGATATTTGTTACTAGACCATTTTACAAGGTTATAATGCTTCCCTGGTAAATGAGAAGAAGAGAGATTCCATTCCCTGTAGTTTTCATATAGGATTTTATATGGTAAAATACATTGTGCAGGAAAAACAAGAAGGGTTAAATCAGCTTGAGTATTGTTTCCCCACAAGTCGCTTTCGCAATCATGATCCAAAGGGTTTATTTCCCTAGCACGTGTCGCAGGTATCCTCCTATTGGTCATATGCTCATGATATTTTTGAAGATGAAATATTTACCGAAGGAGCCTAGGACTGGGAGGAAGAATTCCATAGAAAGGCTAACCCAAACATGACCAAATTTAAAGAAATGACCATGGATGAACAATTTGAGACTATAGAGCACACTGCTCAAGAAGACATTAGGGTAAGATACAAATATTGAGCAACAAAAGCAGTTGAGGCACAAAGAAGGGGGATGTTGTTACTAGAAGAAGCCAAAAGAGATATTGCAATATTAGGGGATGATCCCCTACTCAATCCTTTTATAGGACCTTTGAGAATCACCCCGGTAGGTACAAATGAGGATATAGAACTAAATAATTCAAATACAATCCCATCGAAAGAAATTATGGACCAAGAAAACACTATCCCTATGCCACCACAGGTAGGATCGTCGATGACTACTACATCTCAGTGAAGGTCAGCAAGAGTATAAAGTGGGATGGGTATGCCTATTGTCCTCATATATTTAATCACCATATATGATGATGAGGAAGAATCAGAAGCTTTGTGCATAACCCCGGTACCAACCATACAAGAAGAGGAACTATGGGAAACATCTGCTCCAGCTTCCGATGTTTTGATCCCAAATCCCCAAGAAGTCGACCTTGAGGCTAGGAACACTATTGACATTTTTTTTCCCAATCAGCCTAGAACACAACCTCAGGGTGACAGCTCTAAGAATAACTTGGATCCAAGTGAACAAGAAGAAGGAACTAAGGATCCAGAAATTGGCATCTCAACAGCTGAACTCCCAGCTAATGTCGATCCTTCGCCTATTTCCCAAGCTAGGACAAAGACTTTGTTAGTCGATGAGGACTAGCAGAAGGCCAAATCACCAGAGCATATAGGAACCTCTCTTACTAAGGAATTAAAAGAACATTCCATGGAACATCTTTATACAGCAGGAATCCTAGGCAGTACTTTGTCCTAGGGAGATCAACATATTCATGAATCAGTAGATGAAGTCATCGATATAGAGGAAATTTCTTATGACAGGAAAATGAAAGTTGTGATGAGAAGAACAATCAAGAAAAGGAAGATCATGCTCAACAGCACACTTCTCATAACCACAGAGGAAACGTTGTTTAATAGAGAAAATGATAATATGATTGAGCTAATCGGAGCAGGTATCACCATAACCAATGCCACTTTAGACAGGGAAAAAGGGGATGAAAGGGAGGTATCCGCCATGAAAAAAGAACTAGACCATCTACGAAATCAAGTGGAGTACTACCAAAATTCAACACAAGAGATGGTACTCTTGAAGTGTGAGTTCTGAGAAATGTATGCACAATTCACAAGTGAAAGAGATATATTCACCGCTCGCATAGCTAATTTCCAAGAAGATACCATCATGGGGTTGGAAACCTATAAAGACATGCAGTGATGGTATGAAAAGGAACATCAAGCCTTAGAATTGATAGACTACATCTGTAAAGTGCGGAAGGGACGAGATACAGAAGAGCATGGCATATGAGTGTTGATGGATGGCAGCATGTCCCGAATAAGTAAGGAAATTGAACACTGGATAAGCATGGTCCAGGAACCTCAGCAGAAAATGTAGGAAATATGGGGAGAGTGTGAGAAACGTTGGGAGAAAATCAATCAGGAAATGAGTAACATTTACCTACATGAGTTTGGTCCACTGAAGGATTTCGCCGATTTGCATGACATAGTTAAACAACATGAAGAGAAAGACTTGGCATGGGAAGTGGATATTTCGCATATTTTAAGCATGATCCCAGGTCAAGTGAAGAAATTAATGGAACCCTTGATTAAATCCCTTGCAGTCCTACAACACTTAAGTGCCAAGCTAATCAAGTACAAGCAACGGGAAATCGAGCTAAAGGAGGTCAAAGTACAAGAGGAACCATCCAAATATGAAAATGCATGCGAAGATATCTTCTTCAAGTGGTCAGAGTATAAGAGGAACCATCCACTCCAGTAAAACCACTAGATGATCAAAGGAGAAGCAAAAGAAAACAGATAGATAAAATTCACCATGTGGCATTTTCTTAACATAACACAACTTTAGTAGCTATTTTTAGATTTTTAGTTCTTTTTATAAATAAGGGCATCGACCTTGGACAAGAGGTCGATGGTTTTGGAGAGTAATACTCTTTTTTGGAAATATTGTAAGAGAAATATTTCTTTGCAAGTGATTTTAATTAAGAAGTTTTGTTTAGAACCAAAGACACTTCTTTCATCTAAGGTGTGAATGTGATTTCACCGAGGGGGATCATCTCTATCTTCGAATTCAATTTTTTGTTGTTGATTTGAATAAGAGTTGTTGTATCTGTTATTCAAGTTATTTTATAATGATTGGGACAATTCTTTTATTCTAATTGATGAATAGAAATCGATTGTGTTGATATGTGATTGATAGTAGAGCATTGAAAATTACTTTTCTTGCACTAATTTCTTGTCACGTATTTATTTTCTTTCTGTAAACCGTTATCTCAGACGATGTTGAATGTTTACAAGTCAAATATTATTATTGCTAGCTTGAAGCAGTTTTGATCCTCATTGTCTGCATGTTGAGGTATAAAGGTTATCCCAAAACCATGTTTCCTCCAATACATTATAGTTTATCTTCGTCAGTTTGCTTAAGCTCCACCTTTCTTTCCCACTAATGATTTAAAAAGAACAAAAAGAGAACTTCATATTATGAGGAAAGGTTTCATAAAAATACATATCTATCGATCACAATTAAAGCCCATTGATAAATCCAGCAAGATCACAAATCTGGAAAACCATACCACTCAATAAACACTTGTGATTCTAATTGGGCCTCTCAAGTTGGTTTGGTTCATGTTGTTGAGTTAAAGGGATCTCAGACCCATCAACATACCCTTCTCGTCACCTTGTATTTATTCATCACCAACTATAAATTCTTGTTGGAGAGTGACTGAAGATGTGTTCTTCCTTCGCAATCATTGTTCTCCTATTGTGGGCATGCCTATAACCTTGGCAATATTTTATTCTATCACCTTAATGGTTACTCCATGCATTGTAGAAGTCAGGAGTTTCAGTGATTGGGTGAATTCCAATGCTATGTCCTTGTTAAACTCATGGAGTCAATGAAAATATTGCATCCACCATGCTTATCAAAATATTGTTTCCACCTGAGGGTCCTTGTGGATGACTAACATATATGTAAGTTCACTTCATATGGGTGGTCCTCCCATGGCTTCCTGCAAACAAGGGATGACATTAAATTTTCACAGTCTTTCAGGGAAGGGGATCATTTTAGTTTGGAATAAGAATTGGTCAATTTAGTTTTTATATCATAGAGGAGATGATAATACTGAGGGAGGTGTGATTGATTTCCCAATATTCACACATGGAATATCATTACTTAAATAGGGGGTACCAATATGTAAAGAAGGAAAAACAAGTCCAATCCCCCCAAAATTGAGGCATTTGCTCGTCCTCGACAAATCGAAAGGTAAGAGTAACATTGGTATTTCTAATAACATCTTGGACAATTTGAAATGTATGAAATAAAATACTATGTACATGGCCATTACCTATAGAAGTGATGTGATATGGTTTTGATGTTGATGTGCAAATGTGTTTCTAATTGGTGCAAAGATTTTGATGTTGTTGAAGTGGCAAGTGCTGAATTGTTCTTGACATGCTAAAAAGGATGAATATTTGTGAATGTGGATGATGAAGAATGGTATTTAATGTATTATTTCTGAGAATGGTGAATTTGTTCTTGCAAAGTGATGAGAAGGCTAAAAACACTAATGTTGTTGAAAATGATGAGAATGATGAAAATGTTGGTGTTTGTTGAAAATGTTGAGAATGTTGAAGGATGTTGAGAATGTTGAAAATGGTGATAATGATGAAGGATGTTGAGAATGTTGAAATATGTTGAGAAATAAAAAAAATGCCCTAGAATGTTGAAATGTTGTAGAGTTTTTTGGGTTACTATGGAAATAGAGTCATGAAGAGATGAAGGTTGAAAACTTGTTCCTATGTCTACATACTTAGTGATGTTGTAGATAATATGAAAATAAGCTCTTAGAATGTCTTCTTTACACAAAATATAGTTGTAGGGCCTATTCTCATTTAACTGTGTCTCAAAGGAGGTTTTCGTAGTTATGTTATGTTATGTTATTTATTTATTTATTACATTTTTGGGGGGATTTATGCCAGAACACTAGTTTTCTAAAGATACCTTTCTATATGCACCTCAAAATATGTTTTCATAGTTATATTTATTATTTTATTTGTTTCCATAGTTAGATTTATCTATTCCTCAAAATGTTGGTACAAATCAGTTGCTTAGAATAAGCAAACCATTTTCCTCTTCATTTAATTTGTCAACTAGGGTAAGTCTTATTATTTCAATACTATTATGCATTATGTGTGCAAGATAAAAATTACTATCAGATATAGAATCTTGTATTGATGCAACGAAAATAAATCTATGCAAAGTGTTGGATTAACTAGTCTACGCACGGGTTGTAATACCCAAGGTTCCGGTTAACTATGACCAACAAACCCACAAGACATCGACCCTTTCGGCATCACCTGCTTGTGAAAATGAAGTCTCACTTGAGGTATCTATGGGGACTGCAGGAACCAAGCTTATGTAGGAGTAAGGGAAAGGGAGGCATATATCTTATTCATTATTCCTTCTTCTAGCTTATGTATGTGCTCGATTATTACAAATATTATCACAACCATTCATGAATATTGCACTGTAATCAATCCATAAAATAAGTCTAGTCCAAGAAATATAAAAACATCATTCATAAATGCACATAAAAAAGTAAAGAACACAAGATTCAAGATTATCTCTCAGCACTGTCTTTATTCATCTTATCAACATATTACATTCATGATTCTGGCATAATCCCAACCTCTACAGATTCTACAGATTCTCTCTATCCCTCTATCTACACTCTTTTTCACCCTACCCATTACATACTTATACCCAAACTCTAGGGCTTAAATCCCTATTCTTATCTATCCCAAAATAGCCCATTACAATGCATGTCATGGCCAACGTCAGTTAACTAGATATTTTCTTTCTTCTACTTTTTTCTCTTTATACATATTTTATATTGTTCTTCTATTTATGGAAAGGAGCATTGTCATCCTTCGATTTTTTCTCCTCTAACTTTCTTTATTTATCCTTATTTACGTGCGCTAACTTTGTCTTGTGTGCTATCATTCCTTTTGCGCCCTTTCTTATGTACCCTTTTTCCTGCACACTTTCTTTATCCTTAGGTTTTTTCTCCCAAAATTGCATCTAAAACTACCTTTCCAATAGGACCCCAACACTCACCTGTGGCTCATCCTGAGCCACTCAGGCATGTTGCATGTTCTTCCACTCTACAATGAATTGTTGCATGACAGGCTTTGTGGCCTCTACCTCTATAACGATTGTGGCCTCTTTTGTTGTTATCTCTTCCATGGCCTGTGCGGTCAAGTCTTGGAGTTTGTTCTTTTTTTTGGTTGCGGCTTGTTTGACCTTCCCCTATACATTGGAAAAGTTTCCAATAATCCTGATTGATTCCTCTTGCCTGGGTCCAAGTATCTATTGCAAGACCTTATGTTGATCCCTGAGTATCTCTACTTTGACATATGCTTGTCATTGAGCCAAAATGGTGGTCATTCGCTCAACCAGTGGCAATGTTGTCTCCTTCTCTGCTGCATCATTGGCATGTTCTTATGATTCATGCAGTTTTCCCTTGACCTCCTTCATATCTAGGTCACCCATTATATCTTCCCACACTTTTTCACTTTCTTCGCAAATTTTTGCACATTCATATTTAAATTTCTTGATCTTGGCCACTGTTATTGTTTTTGTCCTCAGTCTACCTTCGTGCACCTCAGGTGGTGTGTTGATCATTCTCTTCAGCCGCAAATCATGGATCTACTCTCTGAATCCTTTCATGACTTCACCAATTTTCAATAATTGTTCCTCCATCGTGGCCTCTATGACCAAGAGAACTTCTGGTACTTGTTTTATAGCTTTTGGACAATGGCCTGTGTCTTCTGTACCATACCTTCCTCTTCATCCTTCTCCTTCTATTCTCTCATCACATACTGTGTATGTACTTGGGTGCTTTCATCCCTCATTCTGGCCAAGTCTCAGTGCATTACATCTCCTCTATGCTTTATCTCTTGCACCAACTCTACTTGTAATTCTTGGATTCATTAGATGGGTAGTTGAGATACGACTATATTCAGTTGGCCCAATGTCGTGATTTTTTTCTGCAATTCTCCTATGGGAAAATCAAGTGAAGATACCTCAAGCTATATAGTTCTATGTTCCCCTGAGTATTGTGTTAGGGATGTCTGCGCACTGGCCTAGGTTGTCTTTGGTTCTGTGGATGGGTCGTCCCTTGTCTTGGGGTCTTTCACAACGCATGTTGTTTCTAAGAGTTGCTAAAGGATTCCCAACTGATCATGGACCTTCTTTTGTTGGTCCTCATGATTTTTTGCAACTTCCCCCCAAATTTCCTTGGTGGAATTGCAAATCAGGTACCTAATCCAATCCATATCATCATCAATCAAAATATAAAACAATGCCTACACTAGGCCTTAGTTTTCTTTCACACCCCTCCTGTCTATTATGGCTACTTATCTTTTCTTTTGAGTCCCGCTTCAGGGACTTTCAATTGGATAGGGTTCTTTTCTGTGCCATTTGTCTGATCCTCTTCCACCTCACTTTTCTCTTGGTCTTTGTCCTCTTGTGAGGACCCCTGATTATCTGTTGGATTCTTCCAGTTGACCTCCCATTCATTGATAAGTAAGTGCACGTCTTTGAGTGTCAACCGGTAACTAGTTGGAAAATCCTATCATGTAGGATCCTTTTTGGATTGCACATATAGATGGTGCATGCCGACTCTGAAGCCCGCGACATCCCTGTATGCAATGACTACTTCCTTTGGAATGTGCAATGTAGTCTCTAATACATTCATAATAAGCTATAAATATGAATAAAAAGTGTCGTCAGTGTCAGTCTGCAGCCTCTTAATGTTTGTGTGCCATAAGTTATCATACCGAGCAACCAAAGGGATGCGACTGAAAACACTCATGCGCTAAAAATATGGTGGCTCCTACCACCCAATCACCGCAATGAGAATAAGTAACCATGCATAGTGAAATTTTGCGCCCTTCTCCTGAGCCTTTGTCCAGTCCTATGAAAAATGGTTAACGAGAAATGTCTTCTAGTTCATCTGAATGCATTCTTTTCATTTTTCTATGGATGAGATGATTGTCGCAGGTACCTCATGTTTGCGACATCTGTGCAGCAGTTTGCAAGCCAAAACTTGCACAGTAAACATGACCTCCTTCTCATCGATGCTCATCACATCCAGACCCCTTTTTCCTATGAATGTGCCATATTTGTCTTTTATGGCCTTGGAGAAGGCTCGCTCTCCCATTTTGTGGAATTATTTAGGCAAGGGATTAACCGGGTGAGCAAACTTCAAGGGGATAGGCACAAACCGTGGGGAATTATTTAGGTCTTCCTCAAATTCAAAAATCCCATACTTGTGAATGATCTTCCTAGGATTAGTAGTTGAAACCATAGGGTTACAAACACTAAACATACTTCCAATCAATTGATACATTATGTCTAGAGAAGATAAATATAAGTTTGAAATAATTAAAACAAAACTAGGAAAGAACCATTGAACAGTCCTCCTCGGTATGGTCTCCAAAAACATGTTGATGTTGAAACTAGGAAGTTTTGGAACCAACAACTCAACATCTCGTGGGACTAGGATGGAATAGACGGGAATGAAACCCTAGGCTTAGAGCCCTAACAAGAAAAAAAAAATAGACTATAGGCCAAGTCTCCTATAACCTAAAGCTCAAGCATGAATTCCTTTGCTTTGTACTTTTCAATATTTAACTTTATGTGTTTTATGATTTTTATTATTTTTGTATCTTTTGAATCTTATAATATTTATTGCTTTTGTAAATAAAGTTAAGAAAAGTTATGGAAAAAGAAATATATACAAAAACTAAACAAAATTTTAAAGAAAAGTTAAAGTTAACATGTGGATATTAATTATTGCATAAAAAAAATCAATCAATGAGTAAAAGAAAAGGAAAGTGTTAATATTTAACTAACTAATCAAAAGGAAAAGAAACAAGTGCTACATGGCAGCCCAGTCCCTGCCAGGTTGGAATGGGAATAAATGCGACCGAGTACAGACATGTGGGTAGCAAGTTGAAGTACATGTGGTATCGATGCAGAATTTAGTATTCCCAAATTAGATTTATTTGAAATTGATCAAAAATTATTAATATTTGGTACGCCAACAAAGGTTACTAGTATCTATGTTTGATAGTACAGGAAATATTTAAAAGGAGCCTGGAAAAAACAATTAGTGTACAATAGTAATATGGTTCCTAGTAAAAATGTTTGTTACATCAACATTTAAAAGGTTCTTGGACAGAAAAAATTTAGCATACAATAGAATAGTAATAACATCTATTACATAGGTTCGTGGACAAAAACACCAAAAAACTAGCATTCCTAAATTAGTTTTCTTTAAAACAAGGGCTCCTGGACACAAAAGAAATTAAAATTTATCAAATTATAGGTTCCTGGACACCATAAATTTATCATACAATAGAATAGTAACAACGTCCTGCAAGAAAGGGTAACCATAAATTTAGCATACAATAGAATAGTAACAATGTCATGCAACAACATTTAAAAGGTTCTTGGACACAAAAAAATTAGCATACAATAGAATAGTAATAACGTCTGTCACATAGGTTCGTGGACAAAAACACAAAAAATTTAGCATTCTCGAATTAGTTTTCTTTAAAAAAAGGGCTCCTGGACAGAAAAGAAATTGAAATTTATCAAATTATAGGTTCCTGGACACCATAAATTTAGCATAAAATAGAATAGTAAGAACGTCCTGCAAGAAAGGCTCACGATAAATTTAGCATACAATAGAATAGTAACAATGTCATGCAACAAAGGCATTCCCAAATTAGTTTTATTAGAAAGTAATAATGTCTGTCAGATCAACAAAGGTTCCTAGAGAAAAAAAAGTTAGCATAGTTTTCTTTGAAACAAACAACAAAGGTTCCTGGACACCCAAAGGTAGCATACAATAGAATAGTAACAACTTCGTGCAACAAGGCATTCCCTTGAAATTTATCAAAAATTAATAATGTCTATTAGATATTTCTGGAAATGACATCAACATTTAAAAGGTTTCTGGACACAAAAAAATTAGCATACAATAGAATAGTAATAACGTATGTTACATAGGTTCGTGGACAAAAAACACAAAAAAAATTACATTCCTGAATTAGTTTGTTTTAAAACAAAGCCTTCTGGACACAAAATATTGAAATTTATCAAATAAATTTAGCATACAATGGAATAGTAACAACGTCGTGCAACAAAGGCATTCTTGAATTAGTTTTGTTTGAAAGTAATAACGTATGTTACATCAACAAAGGTTCCTGGACAAAAAAAAAATAGTATGCAATAGGACACAAAAAATGTAGCATTCCTGAATTAGTTTTCTTTGAAACAAACAACAAAGGTTCCTAGACACCCAAAAT
>CBVK0100247535.1:0-15847 GCA_900067695.1 Picea abies | reverse complement strand
TTGTTGGGAAAATAAAACCATGTGACACAAGATATGTTTATTTCAAAGGAGGAATGGCCATTGAGTTGATTTCAATTTGCATCAAAACTTGCATAGAATAACTATCAAACGATAAGCTATCATTGGAAGTTAATATTATCATTGGCATTTTGGTATTTTGAAATCTTATGAGAATTATAGGGTTGTATAAAACTATTTTTGTGAGCATATTTAGTGATTGGCCAATAAAACTTAGTTGCNNNTCCATTGAATACCACTACATAGACCAAACTAAAAATTTAGTTGGTTGTTGGAGAGTGCTATTACCAATTGCAAATGCATTGGGTTGAGTTCTACACATTTTGAGAGAAAGTTATACAAGGGCATTAGATTCCTTTTTCCCTTTATTTCACTTCTATTCTCTTCCAAATATTTCTAAAAGTCCCAAGGGATACAAGAAATGTTGTGCTTAGATGACATTGAAATCAAGGGAAAGAGGTTAGGAAGTCAAGAGATAGGAGAAAGAGGTCATACCATTTCCTCCAACTGTGTGCCCTCCTCCGGTGCAAAAACGCGTTCCCTCCTCCTCTGCAAATCATGTGCCCTAGCCTCTGCAAATCATGTGCCCTCCTCCTCTGCAAATCGTTTTCCCTAGCCTATGCAAATCGTGTGCCCTTCTCCTCTACAAATCATGTGCCCTCCTTCTTCTCCTGTCCTCCAAATCATAACCCGCATGATCCAAATCCTCATGTGCATGAGTGATAATGGCTGGATTGTGGTGTGCGCGCATGGACTGTGGTGGCCGAACTGTGGTGGCATGGACTGTGGTGTGCGCACATGGACTGTGGAGTGATAATGGCTGTGGACTATGTGTATTGCCTTTGCATGAGCAGGCCGCACGATTTTTAATTGAATTTAAAGTTCATTTTTTTAGTGGGAATTCTCCCCAAAATCCATTAGGAATATTGTCAGAAATCATAGTTCCCCATTATTGATAGGAGCATTAATCGTAGAACATTGTCATCAAGGGTTTTAATACATTTTAAGTCTACCCAAATCATCATTTTAAGTCTACAGACCTAAAGGGGAAGGGTGGGGGTATGTGTATTTTCACCCTAAACCTACACAATTTTTTAACAAATGTTTCATAAGTGCAATTGATGATGGACATAACTACATCGTTGGTATGATTAGGTGCAGTCGTGCAAAGCTCCTCTTGGTTTCGAGAATATTCATTCTCTACTAAATAGGGGAAACCACGTGAAGGTGGAAGCTCTAATTATGCCCCCCCCCCCGCCCCTCATATCACTCTTAGTTTCCCCATATTACCTAATTTGAAATTATAAAGAACATGTACCATATACTATATTATACAATATAAAAACATATAAAGATCATATAAAAGATATAAACACATACCTCTTCTTTTCAACATGAATTAAATATCAATCATCTTCTTCTTCATCTAGTTCAACATCTGTATCAGGATCTGGTTCAGAATCAATATTGGTGAAAGGCTCATTCCTATCAACATCATCATCAACATCATTTTCGCTACTATAGTTATCGATATCGTCAATGAGATCGTCGTCTCCTACATTTGGATGATCAACCTCTTCAAATTCTTCGTCTGACACATCAATTACATGAGCCACCTGCTCCTGATATTCATAATCATGATCTTCTTCCTCATTATTATCTTCATCCTTGGACACATGATTGTACTTTACTGGTCTTCCTCTTGGATCATATCTAACAACGTATGACCAACCTGCTTTACCAGGTACCTCTGAGTAAAATACTTGCTCACAGTGACTTGGAAGAACATAAGGCTCTGTACCCGGTTCAAATTCCCTTGTATTAACCATGGTAAATCCATTATCATGCTCGATAACAGTTCTTTCAAGATCACATTCATGAATCCATAGCCTGTACCATTTAACCTCAAACAAAACAATTTTAAAGGAATTAAAATCATACTCAATTATATCCTCCAAAAGGCCATAGTACCTATTCTCAGTTTCTTCTAGATTTCTGTCACTTCTAGAGGAAATGTTGGTGACCTTAAACACTGCAGTTATCCCACAATCCGAGGTTTTCATCTTATCATCCAACATTTTGATACAAAATTTACGACCATTACACCACATAGCCTTGTGATGTTTCAACTGCAACATGGAAAAAAAGTAAAAAATAAATTGCGAATTAATAATACTCATATAGGACTTACTATATATATATATATTTCAATAATTAAACAAACCAAATACATTGAAAAATTGGGAAACAACTAGGAAAATGTGGGTAACAAATTTAACTTGCCTGTTTATCTTTTAAACCAAAGGCTAAATCAACTTCCCTTGATGTAAGATCAAGAAATTGATCTTGATGACGATGCGTTGTTTTAATCATCTTACTCACCCCTTCCCAAGATAACCTACCGAAGTATTCTTCAATATATTCTATCCAATGCTCCATCCAATCAAGGTTGTTTGCAATGTATAAATGTAAAGCATCACACTCTCTAGCAACTATATGATAGCATAAAAATTTAATATCATTAATTAGTTATTGTTAATAAATGAATAATTTAATATATGTGTAATATATTAAATCTATGTCAACATGATCTAATAATTACCTTTCACAGTCCTCATTTTACCTTTCCCCAATAGGACCTCCCCTTCAAATTTGTTGATGGAGTCAAGATGTCAAATGCGAGGCACATTCATATTTTCTGCTAATCTAGGTAGATATTGACTAATATACACCATGCATTGATATACCATATATCCCTCAACCATAGAACCCTCCGGATGTGCTCTTTGTCTAACAAAATCCTTTAGTGACTTCAACTGCCTCTCCACCATCCACATCGACCTTGTGTGTACTGGTCCACATAATTCAATCTCCTCAACTTGGTGTATGAGGTAGTGTTCTTATGCATTGAAAAATGTTGGAGGTAGATACTATTGCATTTGACACATTAGTCGGGGAATTTCTCTCTTCCAATACCTTATATCTTCTTTATGGATTTCTTTTGATGATAGCCACCTACAAATGTCAATGCAATAAAAAAATATCAAGGCATACATAAATTTGCAGATAAAATATAATATGTCAAATATAAGTTCCAATACAAATCACATAAGAAGTACATTTTCCTTATAAAACAATACTTACCTCATGTATTTTCAAAGTACATAAATAATTTGTTTTATGTTGTTGTCAAAGTCGTCTGGGAGAGATAAAGGTAGAACATACTGTAACAAAAAACAAATAATTATTATTTGTTTCCAAAAAATGCATACCAATAAGAAAATATATTATAACCTACTAATTACCTTAATGAATGTATGCCAATCATGTGTTTTAACCCCGCCAAAATAACCTTTTTTAGTTAAGATATTTTGTATGTT
The DNA here is from genome assembly GCA_900067695.1 of Picea abies. Lineage (NCBI taxonomy): Eukaryota > Viridiplantae > Streptophyta > Pinopsida > Pinales > Pinaceae > Picea > Picea abies. The sequence goes on along the minus strand of CBVK0100247535.1, from coordinate 12,449 downwards.
CGACGAAAACCCCGTCGGAAACCTAATTTTTTGAATGACCTCTTTTACAATATTTCTTTGTTGCTCTGTCAATGACCAAGGAAGACTAGTATTTTGTTCATGACCATCACCATTAGAATTAATAATAACACTTTGCAAGGCCTGATTAGCTTCTCAGATGTCACAACAAATCTTTCCAATTCTCTCTTTGTCAGTCCTTCCATCTAATATTCGCCATAACAGTTCTGTTATGTTCTTCCCAATGTGCATTGTATCAAACACATGAACTATTTGTAGGTGCTCGTAGTATGACAATCTACTGAATTGCATCAGGTAACTTTTCATTCCTCGTGGAAGGCCATTCGTGCCTTAACGACATTCATGAAACATCAACAAATTGAAATTAACACTAATTAATGGGACAAAATGAAATTAATACTAATGAAATTAACCAAAGATTTATATAATAGGTCATACATAAATAATTTGCGTACCTTGACGATTTCTAATATATTCCAACTTCCATAGGCGAGATGTCATTCTTCGAGGTTTTTTTCCGTTTTCTTGTTTACCATTGAACTTTGCTTTGTCTGTAGTTCGATAACTACAGTTCTTAGGCAGAAAGTGCCTATACTCATCAAACACTTCCTTTGCTAAACTCCTTGAACGAAGATATTCTATCCTAGGACCACAAATTTGGCATGCAAATTTACCCTTTGTTTGAAGACCTACAAGATATATGAATAAATGTAGCATCAAATTAGAGTTACAATTAAAAATAATGCATGATTTTTTCAAAAAAAGATATATAATATTAAATCACAAAAATAAAGTAACATTAATATACCACAAAAATGTGTTAACCCGGGAGCATCATGAATTGTCCATGATAGTATTCCATGGAATTGAAATCGTCTTTGCCCTATTGGTCTAGAGATGTCATACATAGTGACGCCAACCCATAACTTCAACAACTCATCGATGAGAGGCTCAATATATACGTTCATATCTTTAACCTAGTACCTACCTGATTGGTTCAACCTAATGCATGATTAATTATACTTATCTAGATGTCGTGATATATAAAATAAATAATTACCATGCACAAAACAAAGAAATGAAATATTTTTTCATGCTTTAAAGCAAATAAAAGATAATTAAATACCTGGAACAATCATTGCCAACATTGTGTGCTCTCTCGATCGACATCCAAGGAGGAAGGTTATTGTTTATAACAAAAACAGGCCACACTGAGTATGTAGAACAAAGCTCTCCAAATGGATTGACACCATTAGCTGCCAACGAAAGTCTAACATTATGAGGTTCTTCTTTAAAAATTGGCCACTTTTCTTCGATGTAGTTCAATGTAGAACCATCTGTAGGCATTCGAAGAACATCATCTCGACTTCTATTCTTTGCATGGAAATCCATAAACTGTGCTATACTTTGGCACCTGAACAACCGCTGAAATCGTGGAATTATCGGAATATAACGAAGAACTTTGCGAGACACCTTCTTTGACGCTTTATCGGTTCGATATATACTTATTTGACATTGTGGGCATTCATTTTCTAATGCAAATTGTCCATAATATATGATATGATCATTAGGACATGCATCAATAGCCTGATAGCCCATTCCAATTCTTTCATAATAACGAATATTTCTCGATATGTGCATGGAAAAATATTTGACGTCGGTAATAGAACATCACCTAAAAATCTACAAAATTATAAACAATAAGTCAATGTAAACAATATTGATCATCAATATATCATCCAATATACTAATTTACAAATTAGAAAACAATAGCAATATAGGAATAAATTGAACCTTTTAAGTATTTGTGAACATGCAAGCATAAATAATTAACAAATTAAATACCTTAGTATCTGTGTGAGACATGTGTTTGATAAACCATTCAAAACCTTTAGGTTCACCAACAATAATATAGCAGATGAAAGATTTATTGTTGAGCCTTCATAAAGAGGTTGACGTGACTTCTTGAGTAGAGGATCAACATCATGACTATCATCCTGGTTGTCCTCATCCATTGGAGCAAACATGTCTTGGATCAATCTATGTATCTCATCTTCCTGATTTGAATCACTAACGTTATCTCCATCCATATCATCATTAATAACTTGATCAATAGCTTCAATATTCCGATCTGGAAGTTCATCTCCATGTAAAGTAGTATTTCTACTAGTACTTGACAAATAACTCTCTGGAGGTCGACACTTTGGGGGCATCGCCTATATATTTAAAAAACAACATAGAAAAGTTAGTGTGTATAGAAAATATAAAAATCCCGATAAGAAATATTACTAAAATTCATGACATACTGATTATTACAGAGAATACATTAAATATTGAATCCTCTTACCAAGGGACGATATTCATAACGCCCTCTGGCGTGCCCCTTCTCCCTACAATGTTTTTGGGTTGTTGTTATTAAAAGTATTCTATTTTGAAATCCTCTGCAATCATAGCAAGGGAAATAACATTTTCCATCGCCCCTCGCCTCTAAGCCGCTCTTAACCGAGCAAGCTTCTTGTCATTTTCATTCATTGTGACAAATCCTTGTCCTAACAAGTTATTGTCTTACCTACACCATACCAAACATTAAGTTGTCAATTTTTTATATTTTGGCTACTCCTTTCGATTATGATATGTTTATTTATAGTGACCTACATATTTATAATAAGGTCAACATATTTATAATAAGGTGATCATATGTGTAGAGGATCAACATCATGATGACATAGATAACATCTTTATAATAAGGTCATATGTGTATAAATGTTTTCTTTATATAATAACGACATATACACCTAACATAAGTTTAGGGTTAGTGTTTATGTATCTTATTAGTCCCTGCTAAAGCAAGGAATATACCAATCAATTACTATCATTTCACCGATTAGGGTTGAGTTTCAAGAGCAATTCCATATCTTTATCAATGAAATGAGAGAGAGATTATAGCTACAATTGAAGGGAAATGGGTATGTGGATTCCATAAACCTAGAGTATTATGGAATCCACATACCCTTTTCCATAGAATATACTAACTATATCCAAAAACCAAAGACATGAAATATGGTATAACTACACATATTATATAAATATATTATCAAGGAAAAAATAAGCTAAATGCAATTTGGACATTTGAAAAAAAAATTACAAGTTAAATTAGTACATCCATAAAAAATAACATACTAACCTTGCAAGTTCAAAATCCTAGCTATGTAGATCGAGAATTGGATTTGTTCAACTGGTGGGTGACAAAAAAAATAAACAGCTCAAACAAAATCCAAGAACAGTGTCGCAACTATAGAAATTATGTCGCAAAGTCTCTTAAAGTCACGTATATATAGATAAAATAGTCAACTAGCCATTAACACTGACCAATGAGATAGAAAAAAATTTCGTCACTATTTCCACGAAAGTTCATCGCTATAGGGACGAAAATCCCAACTAGGTTAAATTAAGATTTTCGTCGATATTGTGATGAACGGTCGTGGCAATAGCGACGAAAATCCCGCCCTGTTTAAAAAAAATATGAAACTAGTGGAAGTGTGGAAAATTTTTGTGGAATAATCCGCCCATATGTAGTAGTGCTTGAGTTCCCATGAAATAAGGTCTGTTTCTGAAGATGAGATCCTGATCTTCTTGTGAGATGAATTCGAAGATAAATAAGCCTCTTTCCACCGCATAGCAGGTTACACTGTTCTGGATCAACGGGCACCAATTTCTTTGGATCCAGTTGTTTGTGGACCTAGAAGAGGTCTAGAGCCCCATAAATTGTCCTACCAAACCATGATCTGACAGGGAGACTACAACACACATAGGGTGTTCAGGGGGAAGATCAATCACCAGAATCGAGTTGAGTTTCTTAACGAAGCTTGGGGGAGCATCTGGGGGAAGATTCTTTCCATGGGCGACCAGAAGCTTGCGGAAGGAGTCAACTATGGAAGGAGGGGACGATGGAACCCCTCCTTCGGGGGTGGCCATGGCTGCTACATAAGTGCTCATAAGGTTAACCCTAGGCGACTGCAGAGCGATTCCATTAACATGTGTTCGAGAATATGTTAGTTTTTACGGGCCATAATTGTTGAATTTTAATGCTTAGCTCATGCACATGTAGTTTCTTTCAATTTAGCATGTACTTGAATAATAAACAATGCAACAATACCATATACAATAGCTATAGTAATGGAGATCACAAGAAGAAAAACCATGCACAAGAACACAAGAGTTTATCCTGGGAAAACCCTTCTTAATCAAGGGAAAAACCTAGCAATCCTTTGTTATAGATTCAAGAAAAGATCCCCCACACCATAAACCCTAGAGCACACAAGAGGGTGATTCTATGACCTTGAAACTTACACCTAAGAGAAGTTCTCACTTCATCCATACAAGTAGCTTGAGAGAATGTTACAATGAAGTGTGTGTGAGTGATCCACATTGGGGATCTACTCTCTTATTTATACAAGACCTAACACAACAATAGGTGTGTCTATTGGCACAATAGGGACGACTTCTATAACTCAATGATATAATTAATATTTACACAAATATTAATTATCTTTACATGGTGGGGTCGACTTGTACCCTTTAAACAATTAAGGTTACACAGTAAATCTTACTCTTAGAAAATATAGCAAGGGATTCACACATCCTCTAGTTCGTAGCCACTAGGGACACGTCCACTTGTGCTCAGCCACATGTACGTCACTCTCAATAGATCAACTCAACTAAGTCCATAGGAGTACCATCTAGAAATCCATCTCAAGTCAACTCAACTAAGTCCATAGGAGTCTAACAGGAGACCATCTCAAGTTGTTTCAACTCAGTCCAAAGGAGCACAAAAAGAGACCACAAGTCATCTCAACTTAGTCCAGAGGAGTATGAAACACCCATCAAATGGGATATCTCACATATCATCTCAACTCAGTCCAAAGGAGAATGACCTAGAGAATATCTCATGAAGCTGCAATCAACAACACTCCCTCTCATCTAGGGAGTCATTCTCCACCAGGCCAAGTTTCTCACGAAAGTACTCGAACTTCATCCCATAAAGAAGTTTGGTGAAGACATCTGCAACTTTCTAGAGTGTATAAAGGTACTTCAAATGTACTACTTTCCTCTGCACCATATATAATATGTAATGGTATTTGATCTCGATGTGTTTTGATTTATCGTGAAACATAGGATTGTTGGAGAGCTTCACACAACTCTAGTTATCACAATGGATAATGGTGGAATCCATCTGATGACCAAATAATTATGCAAGGAGATTGCGAAGCCACACTGCTTCACGAACTACCACACATAATGCAATGTACTATGCTTCCGCGGTACTCAAATCCACATAAGTATGTTTCTTGTTGTACCAAGAAACCATGGTAGATCCCAAAGTAAAAAAACAACCGGAGGTGCTCTTTCGATCCACTGTACTCCCTACCCAATCTGCATCTCCATATCCTTGCAATCTCATGTCTACACCGGAGGCATATCTCAGGCCATAACCAACTATTCCTCATAGATATCTCAACACATGTTTAACTATTATCTAGTGTGTCTGTCTCAGCTGACTCATAAACTGAATCAATACACTCATTGCATAGCATATATCAGGTCTGGTGTTAACCAAATACATCAATGATCCAATCAGTTGTCTGTAAATATGTGGATCAATCTCGACTAAATCAAAAGAAGTATCGTTCATTTTGTTCAAATTCATCACCATTGGTGTAGGCATGGATTTGCAATCTATCATCCTGAATTTATTCAATATCTCAACTATGTATTTCCCTTGACTTAGGAGAATCTCATTAGTCCTCTGCCATACTTCTAGTCCCAATAAGTAGTGCATCATACCAAGGTCCTTCATCTCAAATTCAGAAGCTAATGCATTCTTTCATTAAAAAATAAGGCTTTCTGAACCAATGAGGAATAACTCATCAACATATAGGACCAAAATCAGGCATTCGTCACCAACAATGTGATAGTATAGGTTTGGATCAGAAACAATCTTGTTGAAACCCAAACTTATCAATTATCCATCAATCTTCTCATACCATGCACGAGGTGCTTGATTTAGTCCATATAGGGCTTTCTTGAACCTGCATACATGAGACTCCTTATGTGTCATGAATCCATCTGGCTGCTCGATGTAAAATTCTTCCTCAATCTCACCATTGAGAAAGGTTGTATTTACATCCATTTGATGTAGTCTCCAACCCATGGATGTTGCAAGAGAAATAATAGTATGGATATAAGTGTATCAAGCAATAGGAGAAAATGTCTCCTCATAATCTATTCTCTCCACCTGAGAGAACCCTCTAGCCACAAATCTTGCTTTGTACTTCTTGAAACTTCCATCAGCTACATGTTTGATCTTATAGATCCACTTGGAATTCACTACAGACTTACCTTATAGTCTTGGGACAACATCCCATACATAATTATTCATGATGGACTTATACTCTTTGCTCATGGAATCTTTCCAAACCTAGTGACCTGTTGCTTCTCCATGAAAAGAAGGCTCAGTATCAATGATGTGGCTCATAGCTGAAACATAGCTTGAAAATATTTGTAGTGTCTTCCTCTCTTTGAATGTACCACGAGGGGATGCATGTCCCTCTGCCTCTTGCAAAGTATATCGAGTTGATTCAGGCCTTTTCTGGCCTACTGCAATGTCTCTGGGAACATCAACTGGATCAACTGGATCAATAACTATCTCCCTTTGAACTGATGAAGGGGGATAAGGTATCGTCTCTTCCTTCTTCTCACTGTCAATCTCAATCTGAGATTCTCTATATCTTCATAAGGATATATATTCCTCAAAAGTGACATCTTTGTTAACTTTGATCTATCTTTGACTAGGGATGTATATCTGATATGCCTTTGAAGATTCATTGTACCCTACAAATGCACCCTTTCTACCTGAAGGGTCTAGCTTGGTCCTCTTTTCCTTGGTTACATGAAAGTATATTGGACACCCAAATAGCCCGAAGTGTCCAACCTTAGGCTTCACTATGGTGAAATCTTCTTTTGGAGTCATGTTCTTCATAATATTATGAGGACTCCTATTCTGAATGTACACAACTGTCATCGATGCCTCTTCCCATAGAGTAATAGGTAGATTTTGATCATTTATCATTGCTTTGGTTTCCTAAACAATATTTTTGTTCTTCCTCTCTGCAACTCCATTCTACTGAGGGTTATAAGGAATGATGTATCCCTCTTGATACTTGCCTCAACACAGAAACCAATGAAATCCCTAGAGGTGTACTCTCCTCCATTATTTGATCTTAGCACCTTGATCCTCCTCCTGGTCAAGTTCTCAACCTGATCTTTAAACTCTTGAAATATTGCAAGGACTCCATCCTTGGTATTCAAGAATTAAATCCACATATTTCAAGAGTCATCATCGATGAAGAGCACATCGTAAAAATATCCATTCAAGGAAGAAACATTCATGGGTCCACAAACATCTGTATGTATCAAGTCCAAGATCCCCTTGGATATACTGTCACTGATCAAGAAGGACCCCTTGACATTTTTTTCCAATATCACAACCTATGAAAACACCATCATGCTTGATATGTATCTCTGGAAGTCCTATCAATATATTCCCCAGAGTGGGAATGGATATATAATGTAAATGAGAAATTCTTCTATGCCATAGCTCGCTCAAGATGATAGTATCATGTAACAGGGCCTGGACTGGTTGGACAATCAATCTATACAAATTTTTTTCTCGAACACCAATCACTCGGGAAGAATCCATGTCTGAGTTCTTATTCCATGCAAGAAATTTTCCTTTAGAGAAGGTAACCTTGTATCATTTATCCTCTAATTCAGAAACAGAGACAAGGCTCCTCTTCATCCCAGGTAGATATAGTACCTCACTTAATTGAAGTGGTATGTCATAATCTAGTTGGAAGGTAGAATTTCCAACTCCTTTCACAGTATATATGGAATTATCACCAAGTACATCATGTAGACGAGACTCTTTCTCAACAACATCTCTAATATGTTCTCTGTATCCAGTCATGTGCCTAGAGGCACCACTTTCAATCAATCAAATATCACTATTTGTAGGAACCGTACCTAAGAGTGTTGATATGAAGAAGAATGCTTCATATATTATGTATTCATCTCTATGAGTTGGTTCTAAATCAACATCTACAGTGGATGCATGTTGTCTTCCTTTTTTCCTGGTAGGACAATTTCTCACAATGTGTCCATACTTGTCACATCTGAAACATTGAATATTTGAATTGTCTTTTCTATGTTCATGACCTGAAGTTGCTAAAGTTTTCTTGTCTTTGAATGCTTTGCTGAAACTTCTTCTATTCCTTCTACCTCTCTTTGCATGAGAATCAAGAGATTGATTTTCATCATGATGGGAGTCTTTCACTCCTCTGGCTATAAGTTTGGTTTCCTCCTGAGTGCAATCTATCCATAGATGATTGAACTCAGGTAAATCTTCTCTTCCACTGATACTTTGAAGGAATGGTTCCTAATTTCTTGGAAGATAATTGAGAGTAATAATGACAAGTTCTTTGTCTGATATAGTTTCTCCAATGTCACCTAGATGATATATGATCTTTGAAATATTCATGAAGAAAGTGGAAATGGTGTCATCTTTTGCCATCTTGATATTTTGAAGTTGGTGTTGCAATGTAAGAGCTTTGTTTGTGTTATTTCTCTCAAACATCTTCTTCAATGCATCATACACTTCATAAGTTGTCTTTAGGGTAGATATGTGAGGTAGTATATGATCTCTCACTGAATAGATGATTATCTTCCTTGGTTTGACATCATCCTTCCAATCATCCTTCTCTTCATCGTTTGTTGTTGTTGGTAGAGTCTTCTCTATCAAACTAAATAGGTCATTCTCTTCTAGAGTGAATTGTAGTCTTTATTTCGAGGAGCTGAAGTTTCTTGATCCATCAACCCTACCTTCCACCAAATCTTTGTTCATCATGTCTTGTGGATTCTTCACAAACCCTAGCGGTTAAGCTAGTAGCCCTGGATTTTAGAAAACTTGATGGCTAGGCTTCAAATAGAAGCCCTAGGTTTCATTGGAATTATGAAGGCCAAAAATAATCCTTTAGATATTGAAAAAAACCTCAACAAGTTTTCAAGAATACCCCAACAAGCTGCAAAAACCCTAAAACCAAAATTTTGCAAAAACCCTAGAAACCCTAGGGCCAAAAATCAAAATTTCTCTGATTTTCAATATGAGAGTTGTAGGAGGTACATTGAGATAGGATGTACACATATGTACAATAATTAGTCCCAACGTTCAAGGGGAAAGTTCAAAAACTAACAAAATTAAGAGGGTCATTTTTGCAGTTACAACAAGAAGGTGACGACTAGCTCTTCAATGCCTTGTGCAATGGCTCTTTAAGAACTTTGCTCTGATACCATGTTGAATTTTAATGCTTAGCTCATGCACATGTAGTTTATTTAAATTTAGCATGTACTTGAACCATAAACAATGCAAAAATACCATATACAATAGTTGTAGTAACCAAGATCACAAGACAAATAACCATGCATAAGAACACAAGAGTTTATCCTGGGAAAACCCTTCTTAATCAAGAGAAAAATCCAAAAATCCCTTGCTATAGAGTCAAGAGAAGATCCCCCACACCATAAACCCTAGAGCACACAAGAGGGTGATTCTATGACCTTGAAAATTGCGCCTAAGAGAAGTGTGCACTTCAGTCATGCAAGTAGCTTGAGAGAATGTTACAATGAAGTGTCTATGAGTGATCCACAATGGGGATCTACTCTCTTATTTATACAAGACCTAACACATCAATAGGTATGACTATTGGCACAATAGGGACAACTTATATAACTCAGTGACATAATTAATCTTTACACAAATATTAATTATCTTTACATGGTGGGGTTGACTTGTACCCTTTACACAATTAAGGTTACAGAGTAAATATTACTCTTAGAAAATATAGAAAGGGATCCACACATCCTCTAGTTCTCAACCACTAGGGACACGTCCACCTTTTCTCAGCCATATGGATGTCACTCTCAACATATCAACTCAACTAAGTCCATAGGAGTACCATCTAGAGAGCCATCTCAAGTCGACTCAACTAAGCCCATAGGAGTTTGACACGAGACCATCTCAAGTCGTCTCAACTCAGTCCAGAGGAGCATGAAAAGAGACCACACATCATCTCAACTCAATCCATAGGAGTATGACACCCATTGTTGGACCTCGACCAAGTTTTGAGGAAAAATTGGTCATGTTTGACCACTTTTAGGACTTCGATAGGCTGGTCGAAGATGGAGTGCCTAAGCGGAGCTGAGATCGCGGGATATCACTCATTTTGTGAGCTTGTGGACCCAACAAGGGGATTTTAGGGTTTATGTAATGGGTTAAGGCATGTCGGCCCATGGGTTTACCCATGATTAGGCCTTATTGTAAATGTACAAATAAGTATCTAAGCAATGTAATAAGCCTAGTGTTTGGCTATGTGTACGATATATTGTAAATGTAATGTTGGATTAGTAAAAGAGATTGTAAGTTGCTCTGTGCAACAAACTGTGTAAGAATTTGTGCTAGGAAGGAGTTGTCTCTGTGCCTTGACTTGATTTTGGGGAAGGTGGATCTAGTGTGCTGTGCGCAGATCACCTGTCCAGTGCGAATCTTGACTCTGTGGATTTGTGCACAGGAGCAGAGGAATGTAGGAAGCTTGAATACTAATAAAGAAGAAGAAGAAGTTGGTGGACGTAGCCCCACACTGAGGTGAACCATGTATATCCTATGCTTGATGTGCTTTGTGTGATGTTGTTTATGTGTTTATTTTCTTAAGTGATGTTGTTATAACATATAATGAGTGCATCTGATGTTGTTGCTTAGTGATTAATGTCATTTGAATGTTATATCTGAGCTAATGCTATGTGCTAAGAAATTTTAAGGGCTTGATCTGGATTGTTACTGCACTAATCTATAATAAGGGTTAATATGCAATGTGAATGAGAACCATAATCTAATGCATATTATTGGCTAAGTTCTTTGTTAAGTGTTGTAATCACATATCTTTGTCCTAGCTTGGTTGCATACACTTGATTCATGCAACCCCCCTGCCTCTACCTTGGGTGAGACTTCATCTGCTTCGCAGGTGTTGCCAAAAGGGCCAATAGTTAGGGTTTTGTTGGTGAGTTGTTGAAGCGTTGAACCTTGGGTCTGCCCCTGTGCCAACAAATGGTTCTGTTGTCAGGACCTGAAACTGTGATTGTTGGGAACTGAAGAAAAGAGAAAGATATGTGCATAGATCTGTTGTTGTAGTCCACAATATTCTACTTAACTTGCAAATCTCTATGCTAATAAAGAAGCATGATCTGAAGAAAAGAGGTAAGATATTAAAGCTTTGTCATCTAGTAAAGGTAAGATAAGTGGAAATTTTTTCTTCGAAAGTATGAATCTAGGTATGTTTGATAGATTTTGCCCTAGTATGAAAACTAGGGAACAATTAGAAGAAAGAGTTTATCTGAATAAAATTGATAGAAATAGAGAAAAATATGTTATTCCTATGCATAGAAAGAAATTTTGGACTAATAAGTGGATGCAGGAACCTATAAAGAATTTTTCAGATTGCAAGTCCAACACTATGATCCCAGTGCGTAGTATAGGAGAGACTGGGGATCATTTGAAAGAAAGAGAGGATTGACACTATGTTATAATTGCAGAAGACCGGGACATCTTGCTAAGGATTGTTGTAATGATCCCAAGCCATTATGCAAGGATCATCATTGTTTTGGTGTCTTTTTAAAACTTTTTTCTGAGTGAGGTATTTCGTCAAACACTTTGTTGATCTATCTTTTAGATGTGTTTATATGTGTGTATGCAGAAAATAACAAAAAAATATAACCATGGAACATACCTTAACCATATGCAATAAGATAAACAAGCCAAAACATCTCAATTCTTCTTTATTCATAAAATAGAGAAACCTGCTACAATGAAGATGTCGATCTGGAATTCTCAACAGATGGCCAAGAAGATAGAAAATAGATAAGAGTTTCTACAAAATTCTCCCGCTAATACAAAAGATGCTTCCAAAGGCTGAATGAGAAATGAAGATCAATACAAGCAGATCTGAATGCCAAAATCTCCAGCTGAAGAATGCCACGCTCCAATAGAAGGATGAAACCCTCAATAACTCAGCCCTGCTACCAAAAGTGTCCAATCACCCTAATAAATATGCCAACTGATAGATCGGGTGATGGTAAGAACAACCCAGGTGACCGAATCTCCAATATCCCTCTCAATCTCTGTAGATCTGAAATCCCCCACTGAATGGTGTGCCCCACTGGATGACTGAAACCCTAGATAATTCGACCCTGCTACCAAAAGTGTCCAATCACCCTAATAAATATGCCAACTGATAGATCGGGTGATGGTAAGAACAACCCAGGTG
>CBVK0100247534.1:1642-16257 GCA_900067695.1 Picea abies | reverse complement strand
AAATCTCTTAAACCACTTTGACTACTTTGACCTTTTGGGGCTTCTAGATGACATATGAGGGTCCTTCAACTTCATAAGGCCATAACTCTCAAACCGTGAGGAGTTATGTGATGTTCCACATACCACCAGAAATGGAATGACATGTACTATCCATATATAATAGTATTATCTAAAAAAATATCATTACTCATATCGTTATCCATCAAACAAACTTGGGTCCATTACCCAAACCTGGGGTCTCCAACTTCTTATGGCCATAACTCTCTAACTGTGAGGAGTTATGTGACATTACACATACCAATGGAAATGGAATGAAAAGCACTATCCATCTAGGATCTCATTATTCTACAATTAAGCATGGGTTCTCTTACTCCGCAAAGCATCTTCCCGTGAGAGCTTTCACCATAAGGGGACCACTTTGGAGTTCATCCATATTTACTTCTTATCAACCATGACAAGACAATAATGAGTCATTTTTACATCAAACAATATTGGGTCCATTACCCAAACCTTTGTGCTGCAGGGCTTTCTTTAAGGGTTGACATCAATGAAAACCAACCTTAATCAACATATTCAACAATATATACAAGCCCTAATGGTTGTAGCATTCATTTATAACATCAACAAGATTATCAATTATTTTTTAAAGAATTGGAGTGTAATTGGCTTGCCAATGATGTCATAGAGCTCAACTGAGAGACTTTTGAGAGAGAGAGAGAGAGAGAAATATTTCTAGCTACTGCAAGGGTTTCAAGCATCACTTGCAATCAATAAGACTATTGTCATTTTCTCTTTCCTTGGGAAAATAGAGTCAAGGTAAACACCAAGATTGTTGCTAAAGGAAAGGGATGGGTGTGAAGATCAAAACTTGGAGCTATACCGTCATAGAACCATGTCCAAACTTCTTGAAAACAAACCCTAGGGATTATACTATCATAAACCCTAGATGTTGTTTCTTCTCTATCTTCTAGCAACAAGATCTCAATTGAACTAGGTCAAACCCTAGGGGGATAAACAATCTTAATCCCTAGGAATTTGAACTAGCTAAGAAAAAACCCTAGGGGGGTAAACACTCTTAATCCCTAGACTAAGTATTAAATGCTTTAACAGATTAAGATAAATGAAAGTAGGGAGGGGGATAATTAATCTTAATCCCTCCTAGGGTTTCTATTATACAAGGTAACATGCAACAATTAACCATTTGTTGGACATGCATGTTGAATAAATAAGTTTGAAGAGTGCACACAAAATCATAAAAGGGAGAAGTTTGTAGGGTCAAAGTAGAAGTCAGAGCAGGTGCAAAAGAAGAAAATGGAGTAGATTGTGGGGTCAAACAAGAAGTCAGAGCAGGCGCAAAAGAAGAAAAGGAAAAACAACAATTCAACATAAAAGCAGGAAAGCAACAGTTCAACGCTAAAGAAGGAAAAACATCATGCTGGCGAAAAAGAAGGAAAACAATTAGGACATGTTAGGGTTTTGGGATAAACTATTAGGGTTCTGAGCCCTAACTCTATGTATAAATATGTAATGGGTTGGGAAAGAATAGGCTGCTGAAAGTAAGAGTTTAGTGTACGTATGATTGAGAATCTATGCTTAGGGTTGTAGAGATATTTTGCAGAGAAAGAGGCGTTCACTACAGAGCGACTATGATAGATTGAGGATATAATATGTTGTATCTATTATAAGCACAGTGCACAGGCCTGGAGTGATTACTGCATGAAGATTAATATAAAAGCCATCCATTGTGGACGTATCCCAAGGATTGGGTGGACCACGTTAAAATCTTGTGTTTGAATGTGTCATTTGATGTGGTTGTTCATGGATGTTCTGTTTGTGCATGATTAATATAGATATGTTTACTATATGTTTGATGTGTAGTAATAATGAATGATGCAATGGGTTACTTATGTTGCAATCTAGGTTATAAGGGTGTTGCACAATATAGTTTATTAACTAATCAAAGGATATGAATAAATATATTTTGCACAGGGTAGATAAATAGTAATGGATATGATGATAGCCTCACATCCCCTCATCCTTGCAGAAACTTGGTTACTGCAGCCCCAGTAGATAGCTCGAGTGAGACTTCACTTGCATACAGGTGATGCCAAAAGGGCCAGTATCTGAAGGGTTTTGTTGGTTGAATAAACTGAACCTAGGGTCTTGTAACCGTGCACCAACAAATGATTCTGTTGTCGGGACCCAAAATATGTAATTGAGGGAATGTTTTGGAGGCTGACTAAGAAAGATATTGTTGAATGGATGGAAAGGAAGGAGAGAGAGTTTTCCCGAGGAGAGAATAGAAACCTTCGGATGAGCGATGAACAATGGTTGCAAAGGTATGTGTTCACGGAGCTGCATGAGATTTTCTTGGGTGAATTTTCGATTATTTTAACTAAATGGTTAGAAAGGTTAGTGGATAATACTGGAAGATATTGAACTGTAGCCCCAAGGAACTGGACCCCTAAGTTGGTAAAACAATTGAATTATGTAATTAATACTACTTCTCGCGTAGTCGATTTCTAGTTGAATAACACACTCGGGGTTATATTGCAGAATTTGCAATAGATTGTACCCAGTCATATAGTGTCAAAGAAAGGGACTTCTTTAAGGGTCTGTGCGAAAGGTTTATGAAAAAATTGGGTACCTGGATAAATATGTTGTTGTGCGACAAATGTGTGATGATGATGGAATTTGATTTCTAGGGGGGGCTTTGTGCACATAGGGGAACTAGGGGCTGACCATGGGATGGTCAGAAGGTAGGAAAGAATGAATAAATAAATGAATAAGGAAGGAAGGGACAGAGGATACATAGAAACGAAGAAAGTGTATCAAAACAGGAAGACTAATTTGGAGTACTGCGTAGCGGATGAAGGTACAAAAGGTTGAAGAATGGGGATGAGAAAGAAGAGCCACACAATGAGTATGAGAAGAGGGAACCCTGCACACTAATCCAGATCGTAGAAATACCACACATAGAAGCAGAGGAACATGATTCTTAGTTCATTCCTATAATAAAAGAGTCGTTAATTCCTACACAGGCTAGATCCCGTGTCGATTCCACGACCCCATGTGCGTCACCTAGATCTGAAATAACATTTGAATATTTGTCAAAAGCACTTATAGTTAGTGGAGGAAGTCAGAATAGTGGTAGCTAGAGAAGTGGAAGAAGTGTGTCGAATCATAATCATCCAACAACACCAGGGGGAGGTACTACGCAAAATACCATGGCAGGGGTAGACAATACATTGAGAATGCCTGAGTTCTAGGGAGTTGCGTCGGAGGACTCAGAACAACATATGTTCATATGTGAGACAATTTGGGATGCAAAGAATGTTCAGGATGAGGCCACAAATATTGCACAGTTGGAAACAACGTTTAGAGGTCGTGCATTAGTATGGTACATAAAACTGCATAGTACTACACCAACAAGTCAAGCGAGGACACTACCATAAATTCCACAAGCATTATTGAAATAGTTTAAGAGGTCGAAGTTTGAGTCGTAGTATATCACAAAATTGAAGGAAATTAAACAAGTACAAAATAAGTCATTTTGGGACTATGATCAAAGATTTAAGGATTTGATGGGTAGATTAACATTTCAAATTCTTGATCAACAACATAGAGAATGGTTTATTTCAGGACTATTACCACACATTTGTTGCCTTTTGATACCACAGAAGGTTGCGTTGCAACCTGAAGCTTTGGAGATTGCGATGAAACTGGAAGCATCTCCGGTAGGATATGGTGGGGGGGTGGCTCAAGTTCAGATCCAGTTAGTTTCCTTGACAATTCAATTGGAATAACTGACGAAAGGAAAGGAGAAGCGAGAACAAGTTTGGTGTGTCAAGTGTAGGATTGAAGGCCGCCATAAGGACGAATGCCCAGCCTTTCCATAGTATTTGGCAACCGGAGCACTGAACCCATTATCGGGAGGAGGGTAATATGCAAGAAACGGGGACATCATCTACATGATTGTCCATTGTTGTAGAAATACCAGAGTACGCAAAGGAATTTATTTTGTAACTTTTGCAAGTCAGTAGGGCACGAAGAGAAGGATTGTCATGCATTTGATCTGATGAGAGAGTGCACTTTAGATATGTATAGAATTCAGAAGGAAAATGTCATGACAGAAGGAGGTGGTTCACTGTATAATAATCACAGAGGTTTTACTCCAAGAAGCCGAGGAGGATTTGTGAGAGGAAGTTTTGGTGGAGGAGGTAGAGGCCCAATAATCTACTACAATTGTAATCAACTGAGACACTTAGCTCATGACTGCCTGAATCCTTGTACAACTTGCACGTATTGTAGAGCTTTGAATCATGAAACATAATATTGTCCTCAATTACTTGTGAAGTGGCAGGCAAGAGGGAATCATAACTAGACCTTGAATCAAAACACAGAGATGATATCAGTAGAGATACATGACGAAGGATCCAAAATAGAAGTTGCCACACGCAAAGGAGCTAAGACGGGAGATGACACAATAAATGGAGGGAGGAAGAGTGAGCAATGGGTGAGGAAATCAATAGGCCCTATGTCAAAATTTGACCCACAACAAGAAAAATAGACATATCAACAAACAAGGAATGAGATACTAGGATCGGATTGGATAACATCAACATCATATGCAACCCCTATGGTTAACATGCCTTTGATCTATGATCGTACTACCTCAGGAAGGGCCCTTGAAAAGGTAAGTCCTTTGAAATAATTTCTGAAAAATTGTTTAACATTGATAAAATATGAGACTACATTGAATGCATTGCACAAAATGATTGATCATTGCATGCAATAAAGAGAACTCAATACCGTGTAAAGGGTAGTGAATCAAGTACTACAAAGAAAGAGGATGAGCGACGATTTCATATTAAGTGCACATATTGGGGATTATGACATGGATTAGGTCATTTTATACTTGGGTTATGATGTAAATGTTTTGTTGAAGGAAACATGGGAAATGATGGGGAATTCAAAGTTGATTTGGTCTCCTATCCAGTTAAGATTGGCGAACCAACACAAAATAGTACCAATTGGTCGGTTTTTAAGGGTACATGTGAATATAGATGGGGTGCGTAGTGTAGCAGATTTCAAAGTCATTGAGATTTTGGATGATAGTCAACCATACCCAACGCTAATGGGGATTGAATGGGCCTTTGACAATCATGAAATTCTTAATTTGAAGAAAAGGGAAATGATCTTTGAAGTAGGGGACTTGAAGGTTACTACACAGTTGGATCTAACAAAATGAAAGAGGTATATTGAACCAGCTAAAGGGAATGCAATTGATAACCTATATCATATAACGGCATGAATGGATGACTATGTTAATTCGACTACAGATGGCACCCTAAGTTGGAGAAGCATTAGCTCATGTGCATCGGATTCAGAGGAAGGACTGAAACATTGGCAACAAAGGATGCATGAAGTATCAACTAGATGGTGTGCCCGCATTACTTGATCATTGCGTTGAATTGGAATGGAGTTATGTGACCCACCAAAGTATGATGGTTTGACTGACATAGGCTCTTTTGTAAAGGCGTTTGAGTTGCAGATACCTTAACAACAAAGATTGTTGGCATTAGGTGTTGTATTGACACTCCAACCAAATGGTCGACTTCACATAAAGAAGGAATAGAAGACTGCTCGCAGTGTAAAAGATTAATTCAAGTTAGATTTGGTACCGATATTGAGTATACTACGCAGAAAATACAGAAGTAAGTGACCCAGCAGATCATATTGTGTAGTGTAGAAAGATATGGAGTTCGATACCAAAGAAGGAATGGACACATAAGTTTGGATGTTTTCATGAATTCTATGTTCCCTAAACCTGTGCTCAGATTCAAGCACCAGTTACTTATTTAATGAGGGGGGGATTTTAATAAGGAGGCTTAGGGCCTTATCTAAAGAAAAGGAAAAAAAGATCAAGCCATAAGAAAAGAAAGCTCAAGCCAATAGAGAGGAAATCAAGAACCGAAAGGCATTGTATTGAATGCGATAGGAGGGAAGGAAAGGGGTTTCAAAGCGACCACTAAGTAACTCACTCAGCATTTACTTATGTCTTGTATAGGGACACTATACTATTATCACCGATTCATTCATGGGTCAAAACTCACATAAACCAAAGCTAGGCATACTTTGATGAATAGAAAATAGGATCACCTTCTCTTGTTGTGCATGGGTGCCCAGGTAACCCACCATTGACTCTATCCACATGGATTGCTCCAACACCTCTCAGGTTGAGGAGATATTTTGATGCATTAGTGGGGTTCTCATTAAGGGGAGCAACCCCCCAATGAACCAAAGAAGGAATGGATGCATAAGTTCATAGATACATTGGATACGATCCTCAGGAACTGGTACTTGGAACTAGAAATGAGAAGAGAAACCGCGGATTGGGACGATCTAATTCAAAGGTTTAATATAACATTTACTTTTGAAGATGAATCCCTGTTGGTAGACACAACTTTGCAGGCCATTAGAACCAAGTTTTTTTTTTTCAGAAGAAGGGTCGATGGATGTAGTACATGTGTGTAGTGCGCATATAAATTCTATGATAGTTCATGAACTGCTGGATTTTTATAATGTGACTCAAGAAGATCAAGACGAGGAGGATCCAAGAAATGTTCTTGGAAATGAGGGGAAACACGCAATGGAAGGTTCAAAGCTTGAATCTGCTGCATATGCACATGCACTAAGATCCCATAAGGTAAATGATGGGATAAAAGTGAATCCAAAGTTTATGCAGATAAGAGACTACTGAAATGATGAACCATGGAAAAAATTGCAAACTCACTGTGTGAGTATCAAGATGTATTTCCAACCACGTTTGCAAAAATGAAAGGGATAGTTGGTGAGCTAGGAGAAATGAGGATCCCTTTGAAACTAAATGATAATCTAGTAAGATAGAGACCCTATAGACTGAATCCAAAGTATAAAGAGAAGGTAAAGGAAGAGATAGATAGAATGTTAGAACCAAGAATTATTGAACCAATGGTGGAATCAGAATGGATAAGTCCAATGGTAGTACAAGATAAGAAAACAAGGGGAATCCAAATTTTTGTAGACCTAAGAAAGATAAATGATGCATGTTTGCATGATCCATTTCCGACACTTTTTACAAATGAAGTGCTAGAGAATATAGAGGGGCAAGAGACCTATTCCTTCACAAATGGTTTCTGAGGATATCACCAAATAAAGATTGCACAGGAAGACATACATAAGACTAATTTTGCAATAGAGTGGGAAGCTACCAATACACAGTGATGCCTTTTGGGCAGAATAATGCATTGGAAATTTTCTCAAGAGTAGTGATTGCGGCCTTTAAGGAATTTATTCATAAGTTCCTTGAAGTTTATATAGATGATTGGATTGTGTTTAGTCTCTTGAAGAATCATATAGAAGTACTAATATTAATGTTGGATAGGTGTAGACAATGTCAGATTTCATTGAACTTGAAGAAATGTATTTTTTGTGTGCCTTTTGGAATTTTATTGGGACATGTGGTATGTAAGCAAGGATTACTAGTGGATCCTGCCAAGATTGCAGTGATTTTGGACTTAACACCACCTACATCAATAAGAGAGTTAAGAGAAAACATGGGCCATACAGGATACTATGGGAAGTTCATTAAGGGATATGCACATATTACAACACCCATGGAGAATTTGTTGAAGAAAGAAACTAAATTCCAATGGAATGAGGACTGCCATAAATGTTTGGATACATTAAAGCAGAAGTTAGTGACTGCACCAATTTTATATTTCGAGATTGGAAGAAGGAATTTTATGTTCATGTGGATGCATCATCCATGGCTTTGGGAGTCATATTATCTTAGCCAGGAGAAGGAGAGTTAGACCATCCAATTGCATTTGCAAGTAGGAAGCTGTCAACAAAAAAAAAGAACTACACTACAATAGAACGAGAAGAGTTGGAAATGGTGTATGCGCTACAAAAGTTTAGACATTATTTGTCGGGTTCTCATTTCAAGATGTATACAGACCATTCCACATTAATATACTTAGTGAACAAGCCAATGTTGGGGGGGAGAATTTTCATATGGTTGCTATTATTCCAAGAGTACAACTTTGAAGTCATTGTTAAGCCGAGAAAATTGAATGCAAGATCATATCACTTATCGTGCATTATATCAGGTGAGGATGCAAGGAACCTAGATTATAGTTTACCGGATGTGCATTTATTTGCAGTTCGAATGGGGGATGACTACTTTGCATACAATGTGCAATTATTAAGTACAATAATGGCTCCATCAAACATGACAATTGCACAAAAGAAAAAATTAGTGATTAAGGCATCAAACTATCAACTATTACAAGGAACTTATACAAGTTAGGTGCATATGGGATATTAAGATGATGTGTGTTAGAGCATGAAAGACCAATGATACTATCAAAAGCGCACAAAGGTATTGCAGGAGGACACTACGCAGGTAAAGTGACTGCGTAGAATATTTTGTGTGTAGGACTCTGGTGGCCCACACTTCACAAGGATGCTAAGGAATGTTTCTAGGCATGTGATGTTTGTCAAAGGATTGGAAAACCATCCAAAAGGGATGAGATGCCCTTGCATACACAAGTTGCACTGCAGGATTTTGAGAAATGGGCAATAAAATTCGTTGGATCGATCAATTCATCAACCAAGAGATTAGGAGCTAGGTATATAATCACTGCGACAAAGTATTTGACCAGATGGGAAGAAGCAACACTAGTCACAGACTACAGTACAGATATTGTTGCATGATTTTTGTTTGAGAATGTTGTTACAAGATTTGGATGTCCGCGCATTCCATTTAATGATCAAGGGACACACTTCCTGAATAATATGATTGCAACATTGACTGAGAAGTTTCAAATTCACCATTAGAGGAGCATGTTGTATCACCCTCAATAAAGTGGGACAGTAGAAGCCTTCAATACAATTTTAAAGAATGCTCTGACCAATATCTGGAACATCGCAAGGGATAATTGGGACTTAAGGATCCTTGCAATAATATGGGCATATAGGACTACAAGAAAAAAGTTGACAGGAAAGACACCTTTTAGGTTGGTATATGGGCAATAAGCAGTAATGCCGATGGAATTTATTGTGGCGAGCCTGCATGTTGCAGTGATTATAGATCTTTTGGACTCTGACATAGTAGAAGAAATACTGTCACAGTTGTTGCATCTCGAGGAAGACCAATTTGTCGCAGGATTCCATCAACAAATCCAGAAGGCAAGAGGAAAAGCATGGCATGATAGTCATATTAAACAAAAAATGTTTCAAGTGGGAGACTTAGTGTTGCTCTATGAAAACAAGTTCATGCAACACCCCTAGAAGTTTAATATACATGGGTTAGGTCCATATTTGATCAAGTATGTGACAAAAGCAAGTGTTGTGCAACTAGAAATGTTGAATGGTGAAGTCTTGGGAGGACTGGTGAATGGAAGTTAGTTGAAACTCTATAGGGATGGTCGACCGTCCACACACTAATCTAACCTGTACAAGAACCTATGTACTATAATAGTGTATTATAGGAGGAAAAAGAGAAAGAAAAAGTGGAAAAATAAAAAGAAAAAGAAAAACAAAGGAAAAAAAACAAAAAGTATGTAAATTTGATCAAGAGTAAGTGCGCAGAAGAAGGGAGTGTTGCGTAGATAGAAGAAACCAAGAAGAAGAAGCAAATTACACATAGAAGCATAGCCTGTGCAGTAAACGAAAGAGTAGGCCATAAAAACTACGTGGACGAGGAAAGATAAAGATAGTTAAATGACATCAAAGGGCGGAATGACGATTCAAAAGTTGTAATGACAACACAACACAGATATGCGTCGTCATAAATGAAAAAATCTGAGGAGATCATGATAGAATGGAAAATCGAAGCAAAAATCCAGCAAAAGATTTCTAAATAAAGAAACATTAAAGCAGTCATTGATTGCACAACTAGTGTATTTGACAATTAATTATGATGCCAAGGGTAATGGATAGTTGGCGAAGGGGCACAAAAGTTGCAGAGGGTCGACAAACATTGGTCAGTTTTAATTGGAGTTGCATGTGAGTAAGAGAGAGGTGAGAGTCGTGTTTCAGAGCCTAATAAAAACCATAGACCCGAATTAGTTGTCGCTAGTAACCGTATTATAGAGATGACACCACCAAAGGAGGCCACATCCACACCAAAGAAATCCTGAACGAGAGCAAAAACAACAACACCAGAGTTTGAGGAGACTCTGAAAGCATCATCATCTAAGCCAAGGTTTACTAGGGACTACATTCCTTCGAGGAAGGATGATGCCGAACCAATGACGTTGAAGAAGGACACAAAGTATCCATTGGTGACACCTGACATACCAAATGGCGTCATCATCGATGGGGATATGTTAGGTAAGGTGTTGTAACTTAAATACGTAGATCACGATATCATAGACACAACGAAGTTTCCTGAACTTGCGTCGAGTGAATACTTGGAATTGAGAATATATCCAATGACAAACTAAACTATACATGTGCCAAAGGTATGGGCCATAGGGTTGGAATGAGCTGGCATACTGAATCTGTTTGACATTCCACACTTCGGAAGGAGCCAGGAGGTGAATGCATGTGTCAAAATGTTGTTAACTTGTGTGCATGGTGGTTACTTATGGCTGGACATGCCAATTTCTATAGACACATATCTCATCGCCCGAATCACAACCTTACCGTCACAGGGGAATATGTCACCTTGTTGTTTGCAGACAAAATGAATGACAAGACTCTATCAGAGTCCATGAGGGAAAATTTTCACACAGTTAGAGGGATGCGTGGGTTGGACGTACTATGTATATGTGACCCAATGGTATGAATTGGGATGCAAGCATTGGCGTGAAATTTGCTGAGAAAGTGCAGGAAAGACCAAGTGCCCGCAAACATGATAGTTGCAGTTGAGAAGTGTGTAGAAGGGCTATTGATGAGCTGGGCACCATTCTTACTTAACTAGTTCATCATCGATTGTTCGGAAGTATAGGATAGAGGCATGGAATTCCACTATTCCTGGTTGTTAATTCTAATTGCATTCACAATGTGGAATGAATCGGAAGATGCACAATTTTTGGGTCTAAGAGGTAAGTCATGTTTAGCCGCTAAGCATCAGAACTTCTGGTACATGAAAAACAAGAGAATATAGATAGACACCAACATTGATTTATTTCCATACAACGAAAGGATTAGGAGGTGTATCTAGAATACACCACACATTTGTCGCAACTTGTAGAGGCATACACACCGATTGCACGATTCCAGTCAAACCATCATCACATCTACATACAAGAAAGAAAGACTCGAGAGAGGAATGGGTATAGACAAAGTTCAAAATCACAGAGGAAGATATCTAACTAATTATGAAGGATTGGGACCCAGATTGGAAGGTTTCTGCAAATGAAACAATGACAGATCACCCTGATAATGACGAAGAATACCAAGGCAATGGTCATGTAAATGGACAAGGCGATGGCACATGGGACACACAAGAGCCAGTACCAAAAGCAGGGGAAAAGAAGAAAGACAAGGGTAAGGGGACAACAAGATCTGTGTGGAAGAAGATGAAATCCCATAAAGAACCAACTATCTACACTTTGATGGACGATGATATCGACATGATTAGCTACCAAGTGAGGGATGTCGTAGAATAGGAAACTCAACAAGCATCGTAAAAACAAGAAGAATTTCACCAGAAGTTGCAAGAACAGTTAACAACATTGAAACAACTACTGGAGGTAGTAAGGATAGCGTCAGAACAAAGATTTGATGAAGGACTAATGACAAGCGGGACTGTGGAATCAAGGGCCACCACTTATTACTTGTCATAGATAGCAACAACGTGCAGAGTTTTGAAGATATCGCCAGATGCAATTGAGTTCCCCACACCAGATATGAAGGAGAAGGAACGAATATTAAGTCACCTGGAATTAGTCATTTCACAGATGCCCATAGAAGCACTACAAGGCTTACAAACATGTATTGTGCAGAAAATATAGTTCCTCCCTGATTCAACGTTAAAGGGCATGGCTAAGGTAGTATTCGATAAGGCAGAACTGAAGAAGGATTATACGTCAATTGTGCAGAAGAAGGACGAGGTCGAGCAAAAGGCAGAGAGGATATTGAAGGAGAAGGATAAGGCTGAGTTATAAGAAGAGTGGATACAATAGGCCATTTAGAAACTATATAAGGAGATTCCAGAGGTACCGATGGTGGTAGAAGCCACACCGGAGGGACAATTATCCAAAATCAGTGAAGTCATTCAAGGCTTCTGCACCAGAATTGGAGAGCTCGAAGTGTGCATGACACCAGGGACACCACCTAAGGAGAAGGAACAAAGAGAAAGAACAACCATAACCTAGGTGGCAAGCATTAAGAGTTTGGATGATGAGTACACGAAGTTATGTGAAGAAAGCACACAACTTTGGACAACGTTTACGGAGGATTCGAAGATGAAGGTCATCAAAAAAAGATTAAGGAACGAGTAGGAAAAGGCACATAAGGCCATGGGGAATATAAATACTCTTCCACCATTTGAGCACATAGCGGCTATCCTAGAAAACAATAAGTCATGCAACGAGATAAAATAACTAAAGGAAGAGCAGAAGAATCTCACACAACGATTGCTACCCATGTAGGATGAAGCACTCAAGGTCATAAGGGTACTTGAATCTGTGCAAGGCACAATGAAGAAAGAAGGACAAGACAATGAGGAGAAGCTCACGACCCTAACTATGCAGGTAGTAGAGGATATTTTGGATAAAGAAGCCAAGGTAAAGAAAGAAGTCACTACAACAAGAGAAACCCTCCAAAAGTTCATGGAGGCATGGAAGGATGCGACACAACAGGCTTAAGTGGCTCGGGATGACCCACAGGTGAGTGTTGGGGGCCTATTAGATAGGCATGTTGAATAACTAAGTTTGAAGAGAGTGCACAAAAGTAGAAAAGGGAGCAATCTAGGGGTCAAAGAAGAAGTCAAAGCAGACACAAAAGAAGAAAAAGAAAAGTAGTGCTTCAACATAAAAGAAGGAAAGAAGCAGTTCAACACTAAAGAGGGAAAATAAGCATGTTGGCGAAAAAGAAGGAAAACAATTAGGACATGTTAGGGTTTTGATATAAACTATTAGGGTTCTGAGCCCTAACTCTATGTATAAATATGTAATGGGTTGGGGAAGAATAGGCTGTTGAAAGTAAGAGTTTAGCGTACGTATGATTGAGAATCTATGCTTAGGGTTGTAGAGATATTTTGCAGAGAAAGAGGCGTGCACTGCAGAGCGGCTAGGATAGATTGAGGATATAATATGTTGTATCTATTATAAGCACAGTGCGCAGGCCTACAGTGATTACTGCATGAATATTAATATAGAAACAAGTTGTTGTGGACGTATCCCAAGGATTGGGTGAACCATGTTAAAATATTGTGTCTGAATGTGTCCTTTGATGTGGTTGTTCATTGATGTTTTGTTTATGCACGATCAATATAGATCTGTTTACTATATGATTGATGCATATTAATAATGAATGATGCAATGGGTTACTTATGTTGCAATCTAGGTTATAAAGGTGTTGCACAATAGAGTTTATTAACTAATCAAAGGATATGAATAAATATATTGTGCACAGGGTGGATAAATAGTAATGAATATGATGATAGCTTCACATTCCCTTGTCCATGCAGCCCCAATAGATACCTCGGGTGAGACTTCACTTGCATGTAGGTGATGCCGAAAGGGTTGGTATATGAAGGGTTTTTTTGGTTGAATAAACTGAACCTAGGGTCTTATTATCGCGTGCCAACACCATCTAATAAAGCATCCACCATAATACACCATAAACAAGCATAAAACTTGAAGAAGAACACTTACTAGGTCAAGCACTATGCATGAGGAAACCCTAGCTCAACATTCACCCACCAAACAAGAGAAAATAATCCAATAAAGATCCTCCAAAAATTATAACACACCTAGCCCCAAGCTAGGTCATGCCACCAATAAAAACGACTAATAAAAAAAATTATGATACCAAATATAGATGCAAAAAAAATATAGAGCATGACATTCAAACTCATGCAACCGCCCATACTAATTAAAAACCTAAATGCAACTACTTTAACTATGCACAATAGAAACTAAGAACATTTAGAAAGATTCATCCACACAAATGGATATTCATATGCATCATTCTATTCACAACTAGTAACATTAACCCAAAATAACTGAGTAAAATGCACATCACCTATATCAACAATTAGCATGCATGAACACAACAAATAAGAACATTTATCTTATTAAATATGCAACCCGTTGTAGAGGACGAACGTTCCTCCCAACTGTAGACTTGTTGTTCCAATTCTCAACAACATTTCACCCTTGAACAGGGGGTATGAATCCACAAGAAATTGTGGTCCCTAAGGATGGATAAAGTCCCTCTCTCAACAATCAATCCCCACAACTACTTATAGTCCACCAACTCTCTTCCCCACAACCTTCACAACCCATAGATGGGATCCCCCTTCACTACTCACAGTTCCTCAGGACTTCCCACTCCCCTCCAAGGCTTCCAACATAGGTTGGACCAAAAATGTGAGATCGGAAGAGCGGTTCAGC
>CBVK0100247533.1:0-14045 GCA_900067695.1 Picea abies | reverse complement strand
AAAAAAAAAAAAAAAAAGATTTTAAAGTTGTAAAAATATTTAAAAATGCTAAACACATTATTTTATTGTTTATGATTTTTTTATCGACTTCTTTGTTATTTATATATATAAACAAGTACTACATGGCAACGAAGTCCCTGTCGGGTTGAATTGGGGAAAATGTTGATGGATGGGGAAAAAGTAGCAGCGGCAGATGGAAATTGCAGCGCAGATGTGGCAAGCAACACGAAGAACAGGTGGTAAGCATGCAAGAAATGACATACTCTCTATATGTATGAGTAGAAAAAAAACTATTAAACACAATTTTATGACATTTATATCAAAAAATAAAAAGTGTGTTACATATTCCTCGAAATTTAAAAAAAAAAGAAAAAATATGTGTGTGTGTGTGTGTGTGTCAAATATGATATCTCAAATTTAAATGAATGATTTATCTCAAATTTAATTTTGAAAATGACGAAGCAGAAAAAGATATGCATCGGGAAAAAAAAAGACAATTGAAATAAAATAAACAGAATGTCTTGACATTCAGCATAGTTGAAGATAAAAATCTAGGAGCACATAAATATAAAAGGAGACAAAAAAATAGTTTTATTTGGAATATAACAAAAAATAATAGTTTGTTACATATTCCTGGAAATTTAAATGTGTTCGTCATATAGACTGGGATTGGGGCTCCTGCGGACCATAAGAGAAATATGTACAAGAAATAGGAGTGTGGAAAGAAGAAGTGGGAGACTATAGAGTGTAATACCTGAAAAGAAGAAATGGGAAGATATCAGTCTTTAGCTAGATATTTCTATTTAGAAAAAGTGGAATAACTGGATTGATAAACAAAGGAGGATCGGTGTAGACTTACAGCGATGGTACATATAAGTATTTTTGCTATTTGCTTATTGATGTCTTTTCCTCTTGGCTTTCGTCGTCGACCCGCTTGAATAACTTGATTGATAAACAAAGGACTTATAACGATGATACATATAACTATTTTTGTTATTTTCTTACTGATGTGTTTTCCTGACGGCTTTCGTCGGCGACCTGCTTCAAGTTCGTTTCGACGAATTCTTCAATGTAGCTTCTCAAGGGGGCGACGTTGATGTCATTCCGGATTTTTATGCTGAAAAGTTCATTTTCTAATTCGCTTAGATCAATAGAAAGATTGCACAGAGCCTGATGAATGTCTCAATTATGTACCGAATAGCAGACTAGCCAGTTGTCGACATGATATTCACCATATTCAAGAATCCTATAAAAAAATTCTAAAGACAACACCTTAAAATTATCAACTTGTTTATCGAAAGCTTGCTTGGTTAACGCCAACAAGTTGACGATTAAGCTGGGGTCCTCGAACTCGTTGGTCCTTCCGGCTAAGTCTATTTTGGTGAGCTTTATGAATAATGTTTCTTTCTTTGATATTGCTTGCTCACATGATTGGATAATGAGATACAAGTTCTTCACCTTCTCTTTCCAACATTCTTCTAATTGAGTGAGCCGATTTTTTGAGGGGATATCATGTTGTCTTCTTGTCGTCTCTGCCATGTTGTTGACATGAAAGGCAAAAGGGATGATCATGTCCAAATAGAAAGTTTCTTCATTTTTTAAATCCGTCTGCAGAAGTTTGAGCAAGTTATGTGCCCTCCTTCCCAGGGAATCCATATTTTGTGATGTTTCTCAGGCCTTAGTATTCAGTTCCATTATTTTCTTGATATTTTTCTCCACATATCCTCTACACAATGCGAGGAAGTTGGAGGAGCCTTTTAGCTTTGTTGCCGGGGTGCAGGGAGTCGCAGGCATGGCTATTGCAAAAGGACTGCCAAGCAATGGTATAGGAATCAAAGCTTCCTCTAATTCCTTGATCCAGTCCTTTAGTCTGGCATTCTCGGCCTCAATGACTCCAATGGAATCATGAATAGCATCTTCAGTTGCTCTGTGAAGTCCGGAGATTTGAGACGGCTGCATATTGGCAAGGTCAACTTCTAAACGATGTTTTCTTTTCTTATTTTTTACATCTCTCTTTTTAACAATTAATTTTTTAGATTCGCTTTAAAAAACAAGACTCTGGAATATGAAGGATTCATCTTCGTCAAAAAATTTGGTATCAACTATGTCCATTAGGTAGCTATGGTGAATTGTGTCTCCCAGCTGATCAAGGTTGTAGACTATGCTATCTAGATCAGTGTCAAGGTCCATGTTCTCACTCTCAATTTCGAGCTCCTCCACTTGCCCTACAATTCTTTTTCCCTTCTTCTGCACGGGAAGCTTGTGAGAACTATCAATTTTATGATGAACCTCATTCGTTTGAAGAAATTTGGGTTGTTTTGTTACTGTGGCAGGCCGTTGGAGTGATGCTTTATTACTGTGGTGGTTCTGGTCCTCAGGACCAAAGATTTTCACTGTATCTCTACAGAACTGTTGTTGAGCTGCTGCCAGTAGTTTATGAAAACGTTCATTTTGCTTGAAATGAACAAATGGAGGGGATAATATAACCCCTCATAAGTGTTGGTTCAATGCATGCGAATGGAAAATGTCCTCGAGCTCTTCGCTCATTAATGACAATCTCTATGTGTGTTCTATGGTGAGTTGTTAGAAGTAAAGATTAATTATTGCATACTTAGAAGTGTGAAGGTGGCGGTTACGACGAAAAACAATTAAGGATTGGAGGTTTCGTGAACGAACCAAGTCGGCGACATGCGAATGACATTCCATGGTATTTGAAATTAACACTCGGAAGGGATAACAAAAGCCTCCGCGAATATTGGTTTAATGCGCATTAATGGCAGATCTTCTCGAGTTTTTCGCCCATTGTTGACAATTTACACAGTCCATGCATGATGAGTTGTTAGCATTAAAGATTTAGAAACAACACACACATATATATAAACATTATTTTTTATTATAGACAGGTGCGAAGGTGACAGAGATGGGGAAGAGCAAGGAAGGAAGGAATGGCCAAGTCTGAAAAGCAGTCGGACGGGCTTCAAAATAAGTTTACAGGAGATAATGAGGACAGGTGAGTGTCCAACGGTGAAATTGCATGAGTCATAATTTTTTACTGCAAAACGCATAAAATGGAAGAGGGCATGATGGTGCAATTCAGCGGACAATTTGTATATTTGCTGAATTGTAGGAAAGTGGGTAAGTATGGAATAGGGAAATGTCGGTCGGGCTCGTTTTCGGAATTTGGGTTTGAAGATTTCGTGAACGGGTCAACCCGAGGTCGCGTGAATGACATTCCAATTCTCAGTAGAGATGAGGACGAACGGTCGTGTCCTACAAATAACACCCAGAGTTTCGTGATATACAAACGAATAAGCAGACTTGCGAGGTGGATGAGATTTTATAGAGCATGTACACTCTTTGGATCGAGGGTTCTCGGGCTGGCGGGCTCAAAATTAGGCCTCTATTGCTTCGTGGCTTACAAATAGTACCCAGACTTCTGCAATAGACAAATTGAGAAGCGGACTTGCAGGCTCAACATTGCACTTCTATTGTTCTGTGTCTTCCAAACAACACTCGGAGTTCTGCGATATACAAATTGACAGATAGTCTCCAAGGTTGGCAGGCCCAGGATTGTAATTGTTTATGGATGGTGATCCCTATCAACTATCTAACATTATCTTAAAACATTATTTTCAATACTATATTATTAATATGAAATATTGATATTGTACAATTTAAATTTTGATATTGTACAATTTAATTGGCTGGGTCAACATTGCACTTCTATTGGTCCATGTCCTCCAAACAACATTCGGAGTTCCGCGATATACAAATTGACAGACGGACTTTCATACTTAGCCACTTTTTGGATCGCGGGTTCTCTGGATGGTGGACTCAAAATTGGGCCTTTATTGTTCCGTGTCCTACAAATAGCACCCAAAGTTCCGCAATATACAAATTGATAGACGGAATCCAGGACTGGCGGGCTCAAGATTGCGATTGTCTACATGTATAACATATGACATATATGTTATATATCTAACATTATCTAAAAACATTATTTTCAAGTACTAAATTATGAATATTAAATATTGATATTGTACAAGTTAATTAAACAAAATTATCAAATGAGTCGCAAGCTTCGAGTCCGAGTCCAATTGTAGATCATCGATGTTTCCGGCGTAAGATGTATACCACACACACAGGGCATGAGAGCTGGATGGCGCCCACAAAGGAACCCGCGGCCATAAAATTCATGAACTGTGAAAACGAATGGTGGTCGGTTGGACTCGTGATGTAGAGATATAGATGGATCGTGGGTTCTCGGGTTGGTGGGCTCAAAATTGGGCCTCTATTGTTCTATGTCCTACGAATAGCACCCAAAGATCCGCGATATACAAATTGACAGATGGACTCTAGGATTGACAAGCTCAAGATTGTGATTGTATACATGTATAACATATAACATATATGGTATATATCTAACATTATCTAAAAACATTATTTTCAAGTAGTAAATTATGATTATTAAATATTGATATTGTACAATTTAATTAAACAAAATTATCAAATGAGTCGCAAGCCTTCGAGTTTGGGTCCAATTGTAGATCACCGAAGTTTCTGACGCAAGATGTATACTGGGCACACGGGGCATGAGAGTTGGATGGCACCCACAAAGGAACCTGCGGCCATAAAATTCACGAACTATGAAAACAAATGGTGGTCAGTTAGACTCGTGATGTAGAGATATAGATGGACATGAAATCTGCCACTCCGTCGTCTGGGAACCCACGAGCATAGACATGGATTACCCAAGTTTTGGATGCAATATGTACACTCGGAACACGAAGAATGAGAGTTCGATAACGCGTACCCGGGAACTCGCGACCATAAAATTTGCTAAGGAAATGAAAGCACTTGATCAGACTCGTGGTGTATATTTCATAATTCATGTGCAACACCAACTGTGTGGTGACCAAAGCAGTATGTGTACAAACCAGGGAAAACTAAATATGTACCTTTATAAAGTATGGACGGATCGGAAATGAAAGCGTTGGGTCAAACTCATGGTGTATATTTCATAATTCATGTGCAACACCAACTGTGTGGTGACTAGACCAATATGTGTACAAAGCAGGGAAAACTAAATATGTACCTTTTATAAAGTATGTACGGATCCCTCATTCCATATGTTGGAGCCGCCCTTGTTTTATTTTTACCCTTCACAATTCTCATTTTTGATACTTGAAATCTAAAGATGGTCTTATTTTCCCCCTGAGATTTTGAAAACTCTGCAACCTTGTCACTTAAGCAACGATGTTTTTTCTACTCTCGAAACAAGTCCACTTTCGTAAGAATGTTGGCTCTTTTTGTTTTACTTCGGGATCTCACAAGTTGGACGCTATAATCCATGAGTTCACACACCCCGAGTCGCGAAACGGCGAAGTCGTTTTAAATTTTCACTCAAGGCAGTAACCAGGGTAAAATCTTTAACTCATGATTAGACGTCGTCGGGGTTTCGCGCCTCGGCGTTCGCCAAGTCCGAAATTTTATTTTTACAGACCTAAGATCCGAGATCATGAAGTCCTTTCTGGATAACCCAAATCAAAGATCAGAGGCAAAAAGCTAACCATGGTAAAAGTTGTTCTCGGCCTTTCGCCACTCGGCATTATCTTTTTCGAAGTTTCCAGCTTCTAAACCCCAACTCCCAAAGTCACGAGGTAATTATAACATGATTAATTAATCACCTAATCCAAGATTTTCTTCCCCTTAATTGAGTCTTAATTATCGCCATCTCGCAGTTTCGCGACTCGGCATACTAATTTCCCAGAAACTTATCTTCGAAGTTCCGAGTTGCGATATGGAAAATAAAATGATTATAAAATTAATTATGCCCCAAATTGCGGTTACCGTTAAATAAACCAAAGTCGATCATCGCGATCTCGCGAGTTAGAGACTAAAAATGTCAAAAGGAAATCCACGATGTAGCAAACAGTGAGAAATTGATTAACGTTGGTAAGATTTGATAATTTAAGATAAAGCAAAATATATCCCGCACCTCAAGGCTTGCACGTTTCCTGAGGAAGCCATTCGCTCTCCACACTTCGACTGGCTGTCAAACTGCCAGAAATTGATGACATTAATGGAGAAGTAGGGTAAATCCACGCATATAAGATCGGATTTTACGCAATAAATTTGTTTCTAATTACGATTTGACAGGCTTATTTCGAAAAGCACCGAATTTTCAAATATATATAAGAGTTTCATTTTATTATAACGAAAGCATTTTCATAAGCACGCAGAGCTCGTCATTTCCGAGTGAACTAATTTCTGCATCTATACGCAGTTCTATCGCAGAAGGGTGAAAACGCAAGCTTCAACTATGGCTCCATGGAAAGCAGCAAAGGCGAATGTCGAGGTCGCGGGGTAAGGCTCAGATAATGTCTCCGACACTTCGCCCCGGAGTGTCGACTCGGTCCCTAGTTGGTCGTTTGTTTCAGACATTCTGCAATCGGAGTTGGTGAATTATTCAGACTCAGACGACAATGAAAAGGATGACCTGAACACTAAATACAAGATAGTTGTTCAATCTGGAATGCACAGGGTAGCAACCAGACCATGGTTGCTCCCATATTATGATATGATCTGATGGGCGTTGGATCACATAGACCTACCCACCAGAACTATCATGAACGACCAGCGGGTCACGGTCGGGACTTTTAGGCCAGAGCATATCCAAACCATGTATAAGCTCCCGATGACATCTGAATACACTTATGGTGTTGAATTCTTGGAGAAGTTCAAAGAGAAGGAGTGCACACAATATGATAAAACCATGCCCGGTTTGATAAAGGATTGGGTTTCGCGCTCCGCGAAATTCAGAGCAAATGACCAAGGCGTTTATTCAATCGCTTCGTTGGAGCCACAGTATAAGTATGTGGCAATGATGACATGCCGACTATTTGGGAGAGAGGACACATCGCATTTCTTCATTGTGTGGGTGCCTCTCATGTTTCGGGTCACAAAAGGTTGCTCATTTAATTGGGCAAAGATACTCTCGGACAGTTTGGCCAACCGGGTCACAGAGTATCGGGAGCAGAAGGCAAGTGGGAGACCGTCCTCATTTTTCATGTCCGCATATATTATGGACGCGACATGTTCCATGACACCATTCCCCTTGATGAGTTGGGCTTGGAATCCGACTGAAGACAGGCCCGTACATGTATATCATGAAAAGCTATGGGAAAATAAAGCAGACAATTTCATATACGAAATTTTCAACTGGGTGATGGTGCCCCTGCATATCGCCATTTTTGGTCACCCACCACCTTGTATCTCGGACAACATCGTTGCAAATCTGAGTGGTATAGTGGACTGGTACTTGGAGGTAGAGTTCTCCTACTTTAGAGTGTTTGGGGCTGCTGTTCCCCTGCTTGCACTACCATTGTTCATCCTCGACAAGCTAGCTTGTCGCGAGGTCACCTGATAAACAGTGATTGGCGGGGTGAGTAAAGAACTCAAAAGATCTTCAAAGAAGGTGTGGTCATCTTTTCCCATTCGGATAAATTCTTATTCTTTATTGGATTTCAGGCATGCCAAAGCCGAGGCTGCAGCCCTAGAAGACTTGAATTTGGTCTCCATCGAGTATAAAAAACATGATCCTCAGAGAGTTGTGAGCAACCATTTAGCTAATTGTGGGCTAAAGAGGTTTGAACATGAGATTTCACCCCCGGATGACATTTTCCGAGGGGCGAGGTCTTATGAGGAAGTGCTAGCTCGGATCCGATCCTTAGCACCCGAAGACAGCCTCTGTATTGAAATTTCAGGAACACAGACAAA
Source organism: Picea abies (assembly GCA_900067695.1). Taxonomy (NCBI): domain Eukaryota; kingdom Viridiplantae; phylum Streptophyta; class Pinopsida; order Pinales; family Pinaceae; genus Picea; species Picea abies. The sequence continues at coordinate 6,266 of CBVK0100247533.1, read as the reverse complement.
GTTGTCTCCCCGCTGTGTTGCGAGGAGGGAGTCTGGGCGTTTTCGAGACGGAACTGAAGGATACTGAAGGCCCTAAAGATGCAGCTCCTGACTTGGGAAAATGTTAGGACGAGGGGAAACAAACAAAGAAGCCTGAAGCAGAGGCACAGAATCTGGACCCGCCAAAGAAATAGAATCCGGAAACTGAGACAAATACCCCTGAACCTCTGAAGAAGCAGGACCCGATCGACACCCCAGGAAAAGCAGCGAAACCAATCGGGGAACCCATCACTTCTGTCACCCCTTTGTAGTCGACGCAAGGGAATATAGAAGAAGGATGGACTTTCAATGAGGAACTGAGGCCCATAAGAGCAGAGGAACTTCCTCCGAATGAGTTTTTCTTTGATAAAAAGAGAAAACCGGTAGTAAAGAGGGAATTCTACCAGGAGGGAGAGTCGACCGCTAAGAAATACAAAGTCATGATCGATGGAAAGAATAAAAAGAATGAGCAATTCGCCACTGAGATCGCAGGGACGCTAGGAGCGTATGCATCGGCGAATCAAGTTTCGGTTGGGCTTTTAAAGAACCAACTCAATAGGAAAAATCGTCTGATCAGGACTCTCGAGGCCAGATTGGCCTCGGCCACAGAAAATGCTCAAGGCCAGGTGAGCGCAGAGATAGAATTGGCCTGACTGGCTGATAAAAATGAGATAGAGGTGTTTAAAACCAAGCTCGAGCAAGCACATCTAGTGGTCCGAGACAGTCGGATATAGGCGGGCCAACAAAGGACTATGATTGCAAAGCTGCAGGCTCAGGTAGAGATCGCCGAAAGCAGGATGATCGACGTCGAGGGGTTTAAATCCCGAGTGATCGAGATTCGGAACAGGATCTCTTCTGCACAACAGAGTTTGCTTGCCAAAGTGGGAGCGATCCGAGAGAATTGTCTGTTGATGAATCAGGTTTTCGAGAACCTGACTGTCAGAGAGAGGGATGTTGAAGCGGCTCGGGTCGCCTTCCAGGAGGCGGTGATAGCCATGAACAACAGAGTTTCGGTAGGTTCTCCCGGACTCGCCATCCTAGAACAAACCAGAGGTAATATTTTATTGAAGGATTGGGAGCACAACATTGCCCTGGGCAAGGAACAAGCCCAAAAGGTAACCAATTCATTAGAAGAAGCCTTCAATTCTATAGATGGCAAGCTGTTGGGTATGGACAGTGGAGGCGACGCAGAAACATTGATGCAAATGAATGTGGAACAGATCTCGCTTGATCTGAAAGAGAAGGATGAGAGAGATTCGGTCGATATCTCTCAGATAGATAGGGTGGACATGGCCCGAGTTGATAAGCACTTGATCCAGCCCAGCGCACAACTAAGTGCTCTCGACATCATCGATGCACAAATGGGGGACAAGCTGCAACAGTTAGCCCGAGAATGTTACTTCGCCAAGGCTAGCTGTCAAGCAGAACCTTCACGGCTCGCATCTTAGCTTGTGGAAAGATGTATCGCCTGCACCGAGTCCGTGCGAAGACGGGCACCTAGCACTAAGTGAAGACAGAATAGGGGAGATGGAGCGATTGTTCTCTCCTCTGTCATAACTGAAATTTTTGCAACTATTGAGATTCTACCTGCTTTGCAGAAATTGTATAAATATACCCCAAAGAGAAATAAACGAGGCTGGACCCTTTTGAGATTTTGTAATAGAGTTTTTGCATTGAGATTTAATACAAGCAGATCCGAGATTCTCAATTCCGTCACTTCTGTATTACAAGTTTGCTTTCTTGTTCCTCATTTTTCAATTTCAATTCATATTTGTAATTGATGTGCTTCGTTATACTTTAGTACTACCATTACTATAACGAATAAATTTGGGTTTTCTGTAATTGTTTATTGCCTTTCCTCTGCACCAGCTATCAGCTGTGTAAGACCAATTTGCAGTTTCAGAATTCTACATGCATTTTTTGTTACATTGGTTATTTTCTTACGTATTTTCTTCTCCCATTTACTTCGTGAGATTTTCCCCCGATAGGAACCTTACACTGTAAGCGGCTTAATGTTTTTCTCCCATCTCACATTTTTTATTAAAATATAATACAGTTACGGGAATGAGCCTTAGATTTGCATCCATAATTTAGTTTTGCAACCGTAAAATTCTCTTTTATAAAACCAATTTGAGACAGCACTCAACCTTTCTTTAAAGTTCTCTTACCTGTGTTGTTTCCCCATGACAGTTCCCACACCAACTCAACCTAACGTTGAACCCAAATTATTGAACCAAACGCATATCGCCTTAAACCTCTTCAACACTATCCTTAAAACAACAACTAACCGGGCCGAACTTGAACAATCATGGATAGCCATTGAACGAGACATAACTATTCAGGAGCAGTTCGAAGCCAGACAACCCCAATGAAGAAATCTCCCTTAGACTCTTTCTCCGAAGGTTGACATTTTTCCTTCTCCTTATCCCAACCACTTTCGGATGCCTTGACACTGTACTTTTGAGCCTTAAGTACAGACTCAGGAACAACACCATACTTAGCCACTTTTTCGATCGCGGGTTCTCGGGCTGGCAGGCTCAAAATTGGGCCTCTATTGTTCTATGTCCTGCAAATAGCACCCAGAGTTCCGCAATATACAAATTTAGAGACGGACTCCAGGACTGGTGGGCTCAAGATTACGATTGTATACATGTATAACATATAATATATATGTTATATCTGACATTATCTAAAAACATTATTTTCAAGTACTAAATTATTAATATTAAATATTGATATTGTACAATTTAATTAAACAAAATTATCAAATGAGTCACAAACTTGGAGTCCGGGTCCAATTGTAGATCACCGAAGTTTCGGGCGCAAGATGTATATTGCGCACACAGGGCATGAGAGCTGGATGGAGCCCACAAAGGAACCTGCGGCCATAAAAGTCACGAACTATGAAAACGAATGGCAGTCAGTTGGACTTGTGATGTAGAGATATATATGGACATGAAATCTGCCACTCTGTCGTCTGGGAACCCGCGAGCATAGACATGGATTACCCAAGTTTTGGATGCAAGATGTACACTCGGAACACAGGGAATGAGAGTTTGATAACGCGTAGTCGGGAACCCGCGAGCATAGAATTGGCTAAGGAAACGAAAGCTGTCGGTCGGACTCGTGATGTATATTTCATAATTCATGTGCAACACCAACTATGTGGTGAGCAGACCAATATGTGTACAAACTAGGGAAAACTAAATATGTACCTTTATAAAGTATGGGCATGAGATTTTATAGAGCATGTGTACAAACTAGGGAAAACTAAATATGTACCTTTATAAAGTATGGACATGAGATTTTATAGAGCATGTACGGATATCACATTCCATACTTGGCCACTTTGTGGATCGCGGGTTCTCGGACTGGCGGGCTCAAAAAATAGGCCTCTATTGTTCTGTGTCCTACAAATATCACCCAGAGTTTCGCGATTGACAAATTGATAGGCAAACTTGCGGGTTGCCTGAGATTTTATAGAGCATGTACACTTTTTGGATCGTGGGTTGTTGGGCTGGCGGGCTAAAAAAGGGCCTCCATGGTTCTGTGCCTTACAAATAGCACCCATAATTCTGCGATATACAAATTGACAAGCAGACTTGTGGGCTGGCTGGCTCAACAATGTACTTCTATTGAGTTCCGCGATATAGAAATTGATAGACAGACTCCAGCGTTGGTGGGCACCGAGAAACGAGCAATACATAGTAAATATGTACTTTTATAAAGTATGGACATCACATTTTATAGAGCATGTACAGATCCCTTATTCCATACTTAGCCACTTATTTGGATCGTAGACTTGTGGGTTGGTTGGCTCAACATTGCACTTTTATTGGTCTGTGTCCTCCAAACAACACTCGGAGTTCCATGATATACAAATTGACAGACGGACTCCACGACTAGCAGGCTTAAGATTGAATATGTATTACACATTACATGTAATATGTAATACATATTACATGTAATATGTATAATATGAGACGGGCAAGCGGACGGTTGAGTTGGCAATATAAAAGTAAGTGGAAATCTGAACAAGTGTATCCACCACTTCTGGACCTAGAAATTTTCCACGGAACAAGTAATCCATACTAAATATGTACTTTTATAAAGTATGGATATGATATTTTATAGAGCATGTACGGATCTCTCATTCCATACTTAGCCACTTTTTGGATCGTGGGTTCTCGGGCTGGCGGGCTAAAAATTGGGCCTCTATTGTTTCGTGTCCTACAAATAACAACCAGAGTTTGGTGATATACAAATTGACAGGCAGACTTCGGGCTGGCTTGCTCAACATTGAACTTCTATTGTTATGTGTCCTCCAAGTAGCACAGGGAGTTCTGCGATATACAAATTGACAAACGAACTCTAGGACTAGCGGGCTCAAGATTCTGATTGTCTACATGTATAACATATAACATATATGTTATATATCTAAAATTATCTAAAAACATTATTTTCAAGTACTAAATTATTAATATTAAATATTGATATTGTACAATTTAATTAAAGAAAATTATCAAATGAGTCACAAGCTTCAAGTCCGGGTCCAATTGTAGATCATTGAAGTTTCGGGCGCAAGATGTATACCGCGCACACAGGGCATGAGAGATGGATAGCACCCACAAAGGAACCCACAGCCATAAAATTTGCGAACTATGAAAACTAGACCAGTATGTGTACAAACCAGGGAAAACCAAATATGTACCTTTATAAAGTATGGACATGAGATTTTATAGAGAATGTACGGATATCACATTCCATACTTGGCCACTTTGTGGATCGCGGGTTCTCGGGCTGGCGGGCTCAAAAAATACCCAGAGTTCTGCGATATACAAATTGATAAGCGGACTTGCGAGCTGCCTAAGATTTTAGAGCATGTACACTTTTTGGATCGCGGGTTCTCACGCTGGTAGGCTAAAAAACAAGCCTCTATTGTTCTGTGCCTTACAAATAGTACCTAGAATTCTGCGATATACAAATTGACAAGCGTACTTGCGGGCTGGTTGGCTCAACATTGTACTTCTATTGAGTTTCGTGATACACAAATTGACAGACGAACTCCAGGGCTGGCGGGCTTCGAGAAACGAGGAATACATACTAAATATGTACTTTTATAAAGTATGGACATGACATTTTATAGAGCATGTATATATCCATTATTCCATACTTAGCCACTTCTTTTGGATCGCGGGCTGGCAGGCTCTAAATTGGGCCTCTAATGTTCTGTGTCCTGCAAATAGCACCCAGAGTTGCGTGATATACAAATTGACATGTGGACTTGAGGCCTGCCTGGCTCAACATTGCACTTCTATTGGATCACGGACTTGCGGGCTGCCGGGCTCTAAATTGGACCTCTAATGTTTAGTGTTCTGCAAATAGCACCCAGAGTTGCGCGATATACAAATTGACAAGTGGACTTACGAGCTGGCTCGCTCAAGATTGTACTTCTATTGAGTTCTGTGATATACAAATTGACAGACGAACTCTAGGGCTGGCAGACTCCGAGAAAAGAGCAATACATACTAAATATGTACTTTTATAAAGTATGGACATGACATTTTATAAAGCATGTACAGATCCCTTATTCCATACTTAGCCACTTTTTTTGGATCGCGGACTTACGGGATGGCGGGCTCTATATTGGGCCTCTAATGTTCTGTGTTCTGCAAATAGCACCCAGAGTTGCATGATATACAAATTGACAAGCGGATTTGCGGGCGGGCTGGCTCAACATTGCACTTCTATTATTCTGTGTCCTCCAAACAACATTAAGAGTTCTGTGATATACAAATTGAAAGACGGACTCCAGGACTGGCGGGCTCAAGATTGAATATGTATTACACACAACGACAAGTCAATGAAGAGGAAGATATGGAGTGTCGAAGGAGGCAAAAAACAAAAACAGAGGTGCAAACTAGTTCCACAAATATAGATAGAGTAAACGAAAAAATATTGAATATGGAACACGGGCAGAAAAAAAACACCTTTGCATGGATTCCTCTACATTCTTGGTTAGGAGTTATTTGCGGTGTCTAGTTTTCCTGTTTGCTTCTATGAAGAAAAACACAAAACAAAATGGATATGAACATAAGTTAACATGTAAAGAAAAAGTCCAGTACTATGTACATATAATTAAAAAAAATGAATAAGATGAATTGAGTAACAAATAGTTTTAGAAGAATGTACATTTTTTTTTTTTTTAATTTCATTCAAGTTTGTGTGTGTGTGTGTGTGTGTGTATA
>CBVK0100247532.1:387-16258 GCA_900067695.1 Picea abies | reverse complement strand
GAGCCTCCATCAATGGACTTAGTCAAAAGTTATTTTACAAGCTGCTGCTCAACTCCAATGGAAAAACAGACTGCACCATTGGGATCAGAACACATAAAAACCCCAAAAATGACTAATAGAACTCTGAAAATGGATCATGGCTCATCCGGGCATGACCTCTTCTACATGTGGCCATAAGCTTCCTTGAGCTTCTCTTTGGAAAAAAACACCTATAAAAGTCCTCAAAATCCTCTGAAACCTATCCCAATGTGTTCAGAGCATAACAATTAGCCAAAAATGATTATTCAATCACAGAAAACAAACATAGGCTCACCAAAACACATCCTCAATCAATGAGGGCTTCAAACTCCCTGGAGCTTGCTGAAACTTCAATGGTGAAAAACTTGTAGAAGAAGTCTTCAAATGGCCTTGATAACAACGCCAATGGATTCAGGATGTCCAAAAACCCCTAGCTGGGCTTTTACAACACCTCAATCCTCCAAAGGATGAGGAAGATAGGCCTCCTGCCATTTTCCTCCTTCAAGCTTGCTGTCTCTGCATCTACAAAATGCACCCTTGTCATTTGAACCTGGCTCACATGCAATTTAAAGCGTGAAAATCCAGCACCGGGCACAACCACGCCAATGGTGCAAACCGTAGGATGGTTAGGGCACCTCCAGCCCCTAACCACCTAGCACCTGGGCATATGAGTCATACTACGACCTTGCACATTAAGAAAAAGGGCTAAATGGACTTAAGCCCCTCGCACTCCAGTTGTGGTCACATGGCGCTACAATAAAACCGTGGATTTGAAAACATAAAATCCATGCGCACCTTGCAACAAAGGTTATGGTCGTATACATTATAAATGTGACCAGGGGCTGGGGCTAAGCCCCAGCCCAGACCCCCGCTCCAACGGTCATATAAAATAAATTTAAATATATTGCTTTACATATATTAAACAAGCAATAATGTGTGGCGCATTGGTAATGTGGACTTTGTTAAAACTTTCACAATGGGAGGAGGTCTAGGGTTCGACTCCCATGGACTCATGTAAAATTTTAATAAACAAGCCATATAGACCAATACCGGGGTGCCACGTGGCAGCCCATGACTGGGCCACGTGGCACCACACCATTTGCTGAAAATGATGCCATGTGTCACAACACGATTTGCCCAGATGTCAGCCAATCTAAAACTACCATGTCACCTCTACCACATCAGCATGTACGATCAAGCCAAGTCAGCATACAGTCATGCCACGTCAGCATCCATATGGACTGTACGGACTGCACAGTCATCCATTTTTTTCCTGTTTGGCGATTCAGACAGATTGCAATATCTCTCACTCTCGACGTCTGTTTGAGACGAAACAAATTGTGTTGGATTCGTGACGATGAGGGATACGCTCTCATTTGTTTTGAGGCAATTCTAAGAATGTTGATTTTTGAGCTAAAATTTGACCCCTGGTCTAGATTTTGATCACACCTTCCCACTGAAAGGATTTTGGACCCACAAAAGCTTATGATTATCTGTCTGCTTTTAAGTTATATCAACTGATTCTACTTGAAAAGTCTTTCGACAATCACCTGAATTCCTTGACATGCCTTGCACTGCAACTGGCTATGTCCCTCAACCACTGTTCTCTAGCTGCTGCTGACCCAATGCTCTCTCTGTGCTGGGAAGACTGCCAACCTTCCCACTGAGAATCAAGTCCCTCTTGTGAACTCTTTGATGTCAACATAATCATCTCTCCAATGGCTACAAAACTTCCTGCGACATCTTGTCACAAGCCAAGAAAACCATCAATCTTGAAAACAAATTATACAAGACTGAAAAATGATGCCAACAAAATATTTTGCTCTTCAAAAAAACTGTTGCATCTCGTACTTCATCAAAGCACATGGCATTTTCTTGCATCATGTTGTACTCAAAATCAACTTACAAGTCAACAAACACCATCGACTAAACACAAGTCGAAAAAAAACATGATCGACACACATAGTCGTCAGACAATCATCGACACCAGTTGAGACTCATTTGAAACATCTCAATCTTCCCAAAATGACAAGTCAACAAACATGATACACAATCATGTTACAATCATGAATCACTCATAATGAACCATCACCAGGTTCACTGCTTACATACAAAAACAAATGCATGTGCATGACTCTTCAACTCTCCTTCCAGTACAAACATAAGTACATAACCCAAAAACATGTGGGTACATAAGAGCTGAATATGAAAAAAAAAAAAAATGGCTGCAACAAGTGAACATCATATCCATATTTTACATCCTCCTGGCGAAGTGGTGCAACAACAAAAATGCCTTCAAAATGAATCGCATTCACATGCAACTTGCATCATGCAAGTTGTGATAAACTGCTGCAACTTATCATGCTTCCCATAAATGCACACATAATGCTGAAAAGTGCATTTACAACAGAAAAATGCAAGCTTTACTTGCTCAAGAAATCCAACCATTTCTTACCAAGCCAACTCAACGGTGAAATTTTCTGCTGGAAATCATCCTCTTGTGAATCATCTTGACTCACATCGATGATGGAATCTCCTCTTCCATTCTTGCCAATCTCTTTATCCAACTGCTTCTTGTGTTGTGGATGAGTGGTTGGATGCAATGTCCAACATTGGTTAATGAGATGACCCCTCTTCTGACAATGAGTGCAAATCTTTTGCATCCTCTTTTCACATTGTCTTTGCTTATAAAGTTTCCTGAAAGCGGTTAATCTTTTCCAACATTTTGAAACATGATGGTTATATAAACCACAATATGTACATGGATTCTTTCTTCCATTGTTACATACAAATTTATCATGCTTAACATAATCAAATGCAACTGAATGATAAGTAGAATTATACCTTGAACATTCACCTTTATCGCCTCTTTGAGGAGGTGAATCTGAAGAGTTACAAGCTCTCCTTTGAAGACCATCAACAGTGTCCTTTTCCTCATCGCTGTCACAACTTTCTTGTTTCACACATTTGCATTCATCTTGAACACAATCCTTGCATGCTGGAGGGATTGAACTTTCAACAAAAGTTCTTGAACTTTCACCTTTAAAGCCTTCTTGAGGAGGTGAACTTGAAACAAAATTTGTGCTTGGAACTTTTTCCCTTGTCTCCTCGACTTTGGAATTTTCTCCATCAATTCGTTCATATCCAAGACCACAATACCTAGGTCTCTCTTCAACAACAATAGGCTCAACAATGCCTTGTGCATGCTTGCCCAAACCTTTACCTTCATAGCCCATTTTTAACAACAACTTGGACCCTATTCCTCTTGTGTGCTTTTCAAAACCACCAAAACATTCATCTTGAGAGGAATTAGAAGATAAACTAACATTGCATACCTTATGTTCATGCATGTACTTGGTAAGGGTTTCATTTGCCTCATGGAGTTGAATCTCCATCTCATGCAACCTTTGAAGAAGCTGGTCTTTCTCTTTATTCATGGCAATCAACTGCTCTTCAAGGGCAATGTGTTCAGTTCTGTCTTCACACATATCTTTCATCAAATCTCGCATAGTTAGAATCTCTTCTTTGTCAAAGAATTTAGATAATGAAAATGTATAATAACTATCAATGCTTGAAGCTTCCTCCATCCTTGCAAGATATTAAACTTCAACACAAAACTTGCACAATACCAATAGCTAAATCTCAAGCTATCAATGGCAAAAACATGAGCAAAACAAACTATGCTCTGATACCACCTGAACTGAAAATAGAAGGCTAACTTGTTATGCTATGCAAGAACCCTCTACTTCATTAAAATAAACTTTATAGGACCTTGCTTCATGTGTTAAACTATGCAAGATAAACTTATGTGTTAAGTTCATGTATCTTCTTGTAAATGCTTATGTGTGAGGATATGTTCTTTTAAATGGTTATATATGTACTTTCAATAAATACACAAGCAATATAACTTGCAGCAAATAAACCATCAAACTCAAAACAATCACAACATGATAAAGGAGTTCACCCCCCTCCGGGCTACATCTCCTTGAGCCTCCATCAATGGACTTGGCTCTCTGGGATTAATTAGTCAAAAGTTATTTTACAAGATGATTCTCAACTCCAATGGAAAAATAGACTGCACCGTTGGGATCAGAACACATAAAAACCCCAAAAATGACTAATAGAACTCTGAAAACGGATCATGGCTCATCTGGGCATGACCTCTTCTACATGTGGCCATAAGCTTCCACGAGCTTCTCTTTGAAAAAACACATGTAAAATTCCTCAAAAGCCTCTGAAACCTGTCCCAATGTGTTCATAGCATAACAATTAGCCAAAAATGATTATTCAATCACAGAAAACAAACATAGGCTCACCAAAACACATCCTCAATCAATGAGGGCTTCAAACTCCCTAGAGCTTGTTGAAACTTCAATGGTGAAAAAATTACAGAAGAAGTCTTCAAATGGCCTTGATAATAGCTCCAATGGATTCAGGACGTCCAAAAACCCCTATCTGGGCTTTTACGGCACCTCAATCGGCCAAAGGATGAGGAAGATAGGCCTCCTGCCATTTTCCTCCTTCAAGCTTGTTGTCTCTGCATCTACAAAACGCACCCTTGTCATTTGAACCTGGCTCACATGCAATTTAAAGAGTGAAAACCCAGCACCAGGCGCAACCACACCAACAGTGCAAACGGTAGGACGGTTAGGGTGCCTCCAGCCCCTAACCGCCTAGCACCTGGGCATATGAGTCATAATATGACCTTGCGCATTAAGAAAAAGGGCTAAATGGACTTAAGCCCCCCGCACTCCAGTTGTGGTGACATGGCGCTACAATAAAACCATGGATTTGAAAACATAAAATATGCATGCAACTTACAACAAAGGTTATGGTCATATACATTATAAATGTGACCGGGGGCTGGGGATAAGCCCCAGCTCGGACCCCCGCTCCAACAGTCATATAAAATAAATTTAAATATATTGCTTTACATATATTAAACAAGCAATAATGTGTGGCGCATTGGTAACGTGGACTTTGTTAAAACTTTCACAATGGGAGGAGGTCCAGGGTTCGACTCCCGTGGAATCATGTAAAATTTTAATAAACAAACCATATAGACCAATACCGGGGTGCCACGTGGCAGCCCATGACTGGGCCACGTGGCACCACACCATTTGCCGAAAATGATGCCACGTGTCACAACACGATTCACCCAGATGTCAGCCAATATAAAACTACCATGTCACCTCTACCATGTCAGCATGTACGGTCAAGCCACGTCAGCGTATGGTCATGCCACGTCAGCATCCGTACGGACTATACGGACTGCATAGTCAGCATCCATTTTTTTTCCTGTTTGGCGATTCGGACAGATCGTAATATCTCTCTCTCTCGACGTCTGTTTGAGACGAAACGAATTGCGTTGGATTCGTGACGATGAGGGCTACGCTCTCGTTTTTTTTGAGGCAATTCCAAGAATGTTGATTTTTGAGCTAAAATTTGACCCCTGGTCCAGATTTTGATCACAAAGATAAGCCGCCACCATTCCAACAAGCTTGTTTCTGCTTTATTTTACAGTTTCAGCTTATTTCGTTATTGAATAGAAAACTAGTTTTATTATATCTCTGTTATTTTGTGTTAAGCACCTATTAATAATCTGTATTTATTTCTTTCTACTTATAAAATATGGATCAATATATCAATATTAGATAAATATCATGCCAAACAAATTATATCTTTAATACTGATAAGATCATCATCATATATAACTACAACAAGTGAAACTCAAATATGACAATAGATCAATAACATGTCGGAATGATACATGGCCAACAATCAACGTAAGTTAAGATGATATATGTCCAAATGATATAAGTCAAAATGATAAATGTAAAAATGATAAAAATCAATAATATGGTATTGCAGGACAAAGAAATACATATGATAATAAACATGAAAATAGGCATCATAACAATATACAAAAATGATCAATCATGGAGTCTTTATGATCAATGTCACTGGCTACTACCAACAATTAGGTCATCATCATTATCTTGATCATCATCATTGTGGTCATCATCGTCGTCATTCATGGTGTCTTCTTCATCTGACTCATCATCATCATCTCCCGTGTTTGTATTAGACCCATTATAATCTGGATCTATCTCATGAGGATCAACTGGATCTTCTAGAAGACTTGTGTTCTATAAAAAAGAACATTCAAAATGAAAAGTTATTATTTATTTCATGCAATATGTAATTTTTGTGTTATATTTCTAATAGTACAACATATGAAACAAAACCATAATCATATTACATCATATCAAAGTGCACATACCATAATAAAATTTCAAATAAGTTACAAATAAGAAGTCATTCCAATGTTGTAAAACATGCAACAATTCCAATAAACGTTAGTAAAGATCGTAAAAAATTGTTATACATTTTAACTATCAATTGTAAATTCTATTACATAATCGTAAGTGCCAACCCTCTCCATTGTGTGATATATATGATTATGTTTGCCTATAAAAATCCTTTGAGAGTTAATTGGTCTATATATATTCTTCTCTTGTATTTCACAAATGAATATTTTTCTAGGACATTTTTGCCCATTGTAATATGCTTCAAAGGTCCTTTGAGAATTAACTAGTTTATAGGTAATTTTGAAGATGCTCTTGATACTCATTCAACTAGACCACATCCAAATGCCAATCCTTCCAAAGAAAAAATTCAATACATCAATCCCTAAAGGGTTGAAAATTATGACCATGCCATGCCATGGCTTTCCTTTGCATGCCTTGTCTTGCCATGTGTTTCCATGCCATGCCATGCCATGCCTTGCCTTTGCATGCCTTTCCTTGCCATGTGTTGCCATGCCATGTCATGACTTTCCTTTCCATGTCATGTCATGCCTTGCTATCATATGGTATGCATTTCCATGCAATGCCCCTCCATACCATGCCTTGCATTCAATTTTCATGCCTTGTCTTTCCATATCATTCCTTTCCATATCATGCCTTTCCTTGCCATGCTATGTCATGTCGTGACTTAAGGTTTTTATTCCCTGAGGAGGAATTGGACAAGAGTCCCCGAAATGGTTTGGGATGCCACTTTCAACAAGGCATAAAAGAAAATTGAGACTCGGATTGAGGAACCGTCGACTTTGATGAATTACTGGGATATGATTTCAACTAGAGAACCCCTCACTCTCAGGTGCCATGCCTCAGAAGTCGCTTTACTCATTGATTTCGAGAATTAGTGTTTTTCTCAGTTTGAGGCAATGCAACATTTGGATTAAAGGGTCCAATTTATGAAACCATCCCTTGTGAGAATATCGATAATATGGTCCCCTAGTTCATGCCTAAACAAGCTTGCATCATCTCACGGAACTCAAAAATGTTGATATGTTAGGTTTTTATGCCCTGAGGAGGAATTGGCCAAGAGTCGCCGAAATGGTTTGGGATGTGACTTGCAACTCAGTATATAACGAAAAATGAGACTCAGATTGAGGAATCATTGTCTTCATTGGATTCCTGGCATAGGATTTTAGCTAGAGCACCCGTCACTCACGGGTCTGATCCATTGTTAGTTGTTTTTTTCATCGATTTTGAAAACTAGGGTTTTTCTCAGTAAGAAGCAATGCAACATTTGGATTTAGGGGTCCAATTTATAAAACCATGTATCGAGAGTGGATGGAAAATATGGTCACATAGTCCATGCCTAAATAATATTGCAGCATCTCACGAAACTAAAAAATGTTGCTCTGTTAGGTTTTTATTCTCTGAGGAGGAATTGGACAAGAGTCCCTGAAATGGTTTGGGATGCCACATGAAACTGGGCATAAAAATAAAACCGAGACTCATATTGAGGATCCGTCGACTTTGATGGATTACTGGGATAGGATTTCAACTAGAGCACCCCTCACTCTTGGGTCCCATGCCTCGGAAGTTGCTTTACTCATTGATTAGAGAAATAGTGTTTTGCTCAATTTGAAGCAATACAACATTTGGATTAAGGGGTCCAATTTATGAAACCATCCCTCATGAGAAGATTGATAACGTGGTCATCTATTCCATTCATAAACAAGCTTGCAACATCTCACGAAACTCAAAAATGTTGCTCCGTTAGGTTTTTATGCCATGGGGAGGAATTGTCCAAGAGTCCCTGAAATGGTTTGGGATGTGACTTGCAACTCATTATATAATGAAAACTGAGACTCAGATTGAGGAACCTTCATCTTTGTTGGATTCCTAGCATAGGATTTCAGCTAGAGCACCCCTCACTCACGGGTCCAATCCCTCGTAAGTTGTGTTTTTCATCGATTTTGAGAACTAGGGTTTTGCTCAGTAAGAAGCAATGCAACATTTGGATTTAGGGGTCCAATTTATAAAATCATGCCTCGGGAGAGGATGGACAATGTGGTCACATATTCCATGCCTAAACAATATTGCAGCATCTCACGGAACTAAAAAATGTTTCTTTGTTAGGTTTTTATGCCCTGAGGAGGAATTGGACAAGAGTCCCTAAAATGGTTTGGGATGCCACTTGCAAATGGGCATAAAAAGAAAATCAAGGCTTGGATTGAGGAACCTTCGACTTTGATGGATTACTAGGATAGGATTTCAGCTAGAGCACTCCTCACTCTTGGGTGCCATGCCTCAGAAGTTGCTTTACTCATTGATTTCGAGAATTAGTGTTTTGCCCAGTTTGAAGAAATGCAACATTTTGATTAAGGGTTCCAATTTATGAAACCATCACTCGTGATAATATCAATAATGTGGTCACCTATTTCATGCCTAAACAAGCTTTCAACATCTCACAGAACTCAAAAATGTTGCTCCATTAGGTTCTTATGCTGTGAGGAGGAATTGGCCAAGAGCTCTCAAAATGGTTTGGGATGCGACTTGCAATTCCGTATATAATGAAAAATGAGATTCGTATTGAGGAACTATCATCTCCATTGGATTTCGGGCATAGGATTTCAGCTAGAGCACCCCTCACTCTCAGGTCCAATCCCTCGTAAGTTGTTTTTTTCATCGATCTTGAGAACTAGGGTTTTTCTCAGTAAGAAGCAATGCAACATTTGGATTTAGGAGACCAATTTATAAAACCATGCCTCGGGAGAAGATGGACATTGTGGTCACATAGTCCATGCATAAACAAGATTGCAACATCTCACAGAACTCAAAAATGTTGCTCCATTAGGTTTTTTGCCTTGAGGAGGAATCAGACAAGAGTCCTTGAAATGGTTTGGGATGCCACTTGCAACTGGGCATAAATAGAAAACCGGGA
Organism: Picea abies; assembly: GCA_900067695.1. Lineage (NCBI taxonomy): Eukaryota > Viridiplantae > Streptophyta > Pinopsida > Pinales > Pinaceae > Picea > Picea abies. Next base: position 7,000 of record CBVK0100247532.1, on the reverse strand, counting down.
CTTGGATTGAGGAACCATCGACTTCGATGGATTACAGATTACTAGGATAGGATTTCAGCTATAGCATATCATTTCCAATTCATACCATTGTCGTGCAATGGTATGAAATGGTATTGTTATGCAATGGTATTGGTATTGGTATGCAATGGTATGGTATTGGTATGGTATTGGTATTGGTATTGTTATTGTTATTGGTATGGTATTGGTATTTGTATTGGTATTGGTATTTGTATTGGTATGGTATTGGTATATGTATGGTATGGTATGGTATTGCTATTGGTATTGGTATGGTATAGTATGGTATTGATATGGGTATGGTATTGGTATTGGTATGGTATTGGCATGCATATCATTGTCAATGCATACCATTGTTGTGAAATGGTATGCAATTGTATTGGTATTGGTATGCAATGGCACGATATTGGTATGGTATTGGTATTGTTATTGGTATGCAATGGTATGGTATTGGTATTGGTATTGGTATTGGTATGGTATGGTGTGGTATGGTATTGGTATGGTATGGTATGGTATGGTATTGGTATTGGTATTGGTGTGGCATGGTATTGGTATTGGTATTGGTATGCAATGGTATTGGAAGCATTGGTATGCAATGGTATTGGAAATGGTATTGACATTGGCATTGGCAAGGCATAAGGGTATTGGCAATGCATATTGGTATTGGTTTTGGTATGGTATTGGTATGGTATTGATATTGGTATTGGTACTGGTATTCGTATGAAATGGTATGCAATGGTATTGGTATTGGTATGGTATGGTATTGGTATCGGTATTGATATTGGTATGCATACCATATCCATGCAATGGTATTGGTATTGGTATGCAATGGTATGGTATTGGTATTGGTATGGTATTGGTGTTTGATCCCAAGGTAATTTTGACTTGTGGCCCTATTTTCCCTAACTTATTAGATGATAATGGATTTGATTGGTGTGCTAAAAATTATTGTCATTTTTGTGTAATAGGATCTAGAGGAGACCATGGAAAGAAGATGTGGACGGTGTAGACCTACTAAATCACAGAGAGGAAAGTGGGTGGAAAAGGTTATGACAACAAAATCTGCAAATACAATAAAGGTAAGAATAAAAAGAAACCTCAACCAAAGGAGGAAGGTATTTATGAATTCACAAATGCTACAACATAGAAGAGATAAAGTATTTTTTTTTATATGGCCTTTGAGATCAAACTTATTGGTGGAAAATGCACAAGAATGGTGATTAAATGTGATTCTACGATCAAGGGAAAAGTTTGAAAATTAGGATGGCCATGTGGGATAGGGATGTTGGATACTTTTCTTGTTGAAATTTTGGCTCGATGTAAATACCTAGGGTTGTAAAAAAAAAATCAACTCCAAAACATGATATCAATATGTCAAAAATGTGACTAAGGTGAGGTTTTCTGTTGCATAGCAAATTCATTGAAATAATATGATTGGTGTACTAAACATTATTGACTATCTTGTGTATTACAAGAGCCAGATGAGGCCACGGAAACAGATGATGTCATATCAAATGAGGACACAATGGATGACATAGGACATCAGGTACTCTAATTTTGACTTAACTTAGGAAAAGTTAATCTGATGGCATTTTGTGAAACGTCCATGTTTTTTCATGAAATTATTAAATTTTATAGTGTATTATCCAATCTTGTCAGAAATTAATGCATGTTGTTTATTATTTTAGATGGATATTGGAGAAAATGTAGAGCTTGAGCATTCAACTAGAAAAAGAAAAATATATGTACATGGACGTGGACCTAAGACTATTATATCATGTAGAGGACAGTGGGTGGAAGAGGATATGACAATGGATCGTGCAGACACAACAAATGATTGCATTGAACAAGAGGTTGGTATGGAATATAGTGCATGGGATGAATACTCTGAGAAAATTGTTGTTTGTGGATGTTTTATATGTCGTGGAAAGAAACGATTCAAACGAGTGATTGTACAAAGACATTACATAGATGATGAGATTCCAATGCGTAGTATGCCTCGTACAATCGATTCAAATCTAATTGGAATTGTGGTAAGGAAATTTCCAATTTGATATAAATAATATGTATATTTATTTTAAACATCGTTTTATACTATTTAAACAATCAATTTTTTTCTTAATGAATACTTGCAGGATAAAGTTCTTGGTTTAAAGTTTCTTGGATCACCGAATTCTATCCTAGAGGGTGATGATCATTTATCACATGATACATCTAACAAAAATATGTGCACATATACCAGCTCTGAAGATGAGGATTTGATGAAAACAAGTAACAAAACAAGAACCGCTTTAAAGATGCATAATTTGCTTAAAGACAAGGGGAATGTTGACTACATAACCTATGAGAATGAATGTGATTGAGATGATGACTTTCCCTTGAGTTTGAGATCAATTTACAAAGAGACATTTGATCGTCGATTATATTGTGCTTGGCCCAGTGATCAACAACTACCTAGAGTGCATGAGGTGTTTCAATTTTGGGGATACAACTACATGATATGACCCTCAAATATTCATGGAGAAAATATGGGCCTCTTTATTGTCCAAAATGTCCATGTGGGTTCTAAAAATATAAACAATTCACAACAAACCACTAGGATATTAATGCCATATTATGGTCCATCATATTACAGTGGTGAATGGAAAAGGCTAGCATAATATAAGCCTAGCATGTCAGCATATGGTCTAAATTCAAATATTTATACACATCATCTCCAATTGGAAAGTGGAAAAGAAATTAATAGAGGTCATCTTATGTATATAGATGGACGTGCATACACACAAAAATATTTCAGGTTTTATAAATAGTAGTAAGGGAAGGGACCCTAATGTAAGACCAAATTGTCAATTTGTTGAAGTTATAAATGGTAAAGATGGAGATGTGGAAAGAGAGGTTGATAGATTGATAATGGTTGAGACTATTATGGACCTTACCATTGGGGATGAGTTATTGATTAATTTCCCCTTCTTAAAATGCACTCCTGCACGAAAGAAAAGGGAAGAACTAGGTCTCCCAGAGGATGTTCGTAAGGGCAGAAAACCAAAGAATAATCAATGAGTGTGAATTGATGTTTTATACACTATGTTGTCAAATTTGTGTTTTATTTTAAATTATTGTATAAAATAAGTAGTATATAAAATAATATTCTGCTATTCAATCGATGTATATATGTTCATACATTCTATATTCTTATTGGTTAATACAATATATTTGATTATATTTCTTTGAAATTGATACAATTATGATTTATCCAATTCTTTCCAAACATTAAATAATGCTTGTGTATGTTGATAGGTAGAAGAAATTGATGATCCACCTACTAATACCCAAGATCGAATTGGGTTATTGATATTTGGATAGGATGATCCAAACCATCCTTTAAACCATACCAGAGACAAAAGAGAAACATTGAAGAGAATACTACCAGCTGATAAGTTTGAAGAGCTGATGAGATTAGCATACAAAGATGACATGCCATATAGCTTTAATGATGATGATGATAGTGAAAATGCAGTGCATGAAGAAGAATTGAATGAAATGCTTACAGGTTTATTTGGGGATGGAAACAATCATGATGATAATGATCATATGGTTGATAGTAATGATGATAGTAGGGGTAATTACCACCAACGTAATCTTGATGATAACAACCTAAAAGACTTAATCAAGCAAGCTATGAAGACACCCGTGTTCAGATCAGGTGCAAGTAGAACCTCAAAACTTGCATGCATATTGATATTATTAGAAATCAAATCACTATTTGGTTGGTGAGACAAAGGATTCACTACCCTACTGAAATGAGTTGAAATGTATTTCTTACTTTGCATTGTCAATTGGTGTACATAATTTGTAAACATTCATCAACTATGATATTTATTTAATGGAATGTTATAAAACATATATTTTATATAAACAATAGTAGTGTAGATTGATATATCAAACATGTTCATCATAAGTCAAACATTTAATTGATTTAATCTCTAGAAATCTTACAGGGCACTAAAAACTAGAATATTCCCTGAAGAGAATGTGTTTCCATCAACTTGCAGAGAAGCATGTCAGTTGTTGGATGAGTTGGGGATTGAATATAAAAAAATCCATTCATGTAAAAATTATTTCATTTTATACAGAGGTGAATATCAAAACAAGGTAGACTGTCTTGTAAGCAAAGATAACAGATATCGTACATATGTACAAGGTCCTAAAGTTCCAATTTTTTTTTTATGTCACATGCAAATTATACCTAGACTTCAACGAATGTTTTGTTGCAAGCAACTTGCACAATTGATGGACTGGCATGCAAATAACAAGAGTAAAGATGGATTCATGCGAATTCTAACCGAATCTAAGGAAATGAAACACATAGAGGAAAAATGACCAAGTAAATTCAAAGATGAACCACGTAGTATTAAGTTTGGTCTTGCAATTGATGGATTGTGCCCATTCTCTTTCCTCAACTCAAATTATAGTGCTTGTCTAGTCGGATTGATAGTATGCAATATTCCCCTATGGATGAGTGTTAGAAAGGAGCACCTTATGTTGACTCTCATTGTTCCAAGAAAACAACAAGTTAAAAATATGGATGTTTATATTGTGCCTTTTATTGATGAGATGCAACTACTATAGAAAGGCATAAGAATGTATGCCATATCGCATCCTCCATCAAATAGGTCCTTCATGTTGTATGGTGTACTATTTTGGACTATTCATGATTTCCCAGGACTTGGTGTCTGTTTTCGTAAGACAAAATATTTATGTATTCACACTCATAATTTATTTTCATCCCAACTTTCATACTTACTTTTATACTATTGTTATAATGCTATTAAAATTACTTATTGAATTGCAAGGATTCAAAAAAAGGGGATATTTGCATGTCCAAGATGTGCAGATCAATTTCAAGGGAGGTATTCTAAAGATCTACATAAATTTATTTATGCAAACAACAGGGTTTTTCTACCAACAGATCATAAGTTTAGAAATCGTCTAAAGAATCAATTTGACGAAAAAGTTGAAAATGGAGGCCCTCCCATGATTATGGGTCCAGGTGATTGGATTAATAAGTATGAAGATGATGAATTGAAAGGATGGGAGGATTTTTTTTATCGGGGTGATTCAATTGAAGAACCAAAACAAGTTGTAGTTAATATGCCAGAAGGAATGAAAAGGAAATCCATATTTTATGAGCTCCCTTACTGGAAGGATCTATTAATATCTCACCTATTAGATCCTACACACATCTTCAAAAATGTCCCAGATTCTATATTTCGACATATATCAAGAAAAGAGAAGGACACCTTGTCTTCGGGGAGAGATATTGCTCTTTCATGTACCAAATTTGATAGAAGACATTTGTGGCCAAACAGGGAAAATGAAACATATGCATAAGCTCCATGGATTTTGAAAATAAGAAGAGCTAGACCAACTAAAAAATGCCATTCGTTAAATAAGGACACCTACTGGCTATGGGTCATCATTGGATAAAGATTTTACAGTTGATAGACATATCACAGGATTTAAAACACATGATTTTCATAATTTTCCGAAGGTATTATATATCATCATTTAAGTTTTACAAGTAACATTGATTTAGTACTAAATATATTTTGATATTTTTTTGTGTGAAAAATTACTAATGACCTATCATGAATGTGTTTGATAGCATATCATTCCATTGGCAATTAGGGGGAATTCATTTCTTACTGTTGACTTAAGGAATTCCATAAGTCGATTGTCAACATTTACAAGGTATGTGGTATGAAATGTTCATGTGTGAGAGACATAGAGATATTATATTCCATTTTAATTTTTCACTAAAGGTTCATACTAATTTACGATTCTTATAATAGATGTGTAACGACCCTGCTTAAATAGACGTATAGGATTATTAATTATAATTAATTTAATAATCTAACTGTCCTAAAAGATTAGCTAAACAATAATTATTTCTTAAAATAACATTAACTAATTAATTATTATTAATTAGTTATTCATGATTGTCAAAGATTAATTTAAGTATTAATTAACTCATTAATTAATAAGGTAAAGAAATAAAAGGAGGATAATAAATTATATTGTTAAATTAAGTTACGTACCCAAAAAGGGATAACATATTAACTACATATAGGATAAAATAATAATAAAGGGGATAAGGGGCATTAACGACGAAAGGATAAGAAGGTAATAAATGGGTTAGGTAGGGAGTAAATGAGGGGGAAATTGGTGAAGGAGGGATATGGAAGGGAAGGAGGTTGACGAGAAGGACATTCAACGGGAGATTGGGGATGGATTTTGGGAGATCGAGGATTTGCAGAGAAAAGTGAAATTTTGGGGTGGGATTGTATCAATCAGGCACCTGGGTTGCTGGAGGTTTTGGGCACGGGGGCCAGGATATCCATATGATATCCTGGAGCTAGGAAGTTACCTAGTTGGTAGGGTGGAACTAGGTTTTAGGCAGTGTTTACAAAGTGCAGAAGCGGTCAAGAAGGAAAGTGGACAAACATAAGGTTATTAGCATCAGGTTCAGGTATTTGAAATTATGCATTGTTTTTAATCTGTTATTAAATTTATTATTCGTTGTTAAATTTAAGTTACT
>CBVK0100247531.1:0-16260 GCA_900067695.1 Picea abies | reverse complement strand
TTTCTACACCATAGATCTAGCTTTCAGACCCTAGATGGTGTACCCTAGCCTTGAGATCTACTCTTATGCTTGGTTGTGGACACTTGGCATTGATCCAAGAGAGGTAGGTTTGTCTCTCCAAGTATAAATAGATCCCTCTCCTCACTCCCAACTCGCCAATCTTTGAGCTAAAGTTACTATGCTGAAATTTCTCTTCACTTCCATCTTCTTGCTCTTGCCATCTTGCCATTTCACTCATTGCTCTTGAAAGTCTTGTAGCAACTTGTTGCAACAACATTCTCATACTTTTGGATTCAATAAAAATCTTTGGAGGATCATTGGAGCATCTAAGAGTATTCTAGTTGTTTCATACATATGAGGTGATATTGTATGGTTCATTGTTTTTATGGTTGTTGGAATAGATCAATGGTAAAGTATTTTGCTAGAGTAGGGTAGCAAAGAGTATTCTTGCTAGCTTATGCTTATGTTGGATAGCCTAGGGTTTGTAAGTATTTCATTCTTGTCTATTTCAATATAACTATCTATTCCATGCTTCACATATTGCTTTGAGTTTTGCAGGTTGCTTCTAAGGATTCATTGGGATAGCATCAAGAGGTTGTTTTTTCTTGTTCCATTTTACTTGCTGCATCCATCTCCATTATATTTCAGTTTCTAACACTCATAGATAGGTCAAATATAAACTTTTCATTTTCAGATTTTTGTATGTAAAAAATTTCTTTGTAAAAACAGAAATTTTTTGACAAGTTTGGTGTGTTTTGCAGCATTTCCAGCAAGCTTTTGCTTGCTGTTTTTTGCAGGTTGTTACTAGATCTAAGGGTATATGCTGCCCAAAACCACTTATAATACTTCCCCAACAACTATTCTTTGGTTGGGTAACATTTTCTCAACTTCTCTCCTTCAAATTCCAAGTTTTCTTTCATATTTTCTTCATTCTTTTGGATCCATAATCACAAGCTAACCTAGATTAGTTTATTTAATTTTTTAGTTAGTTCATTCTTTATTCATTTAGTTGTTGGCCCCTCTTGTCCAATAGACAAGTTGTGTGGCCTTTCATTTTATTAATTTGTTATTAGCTTAGATAACCCTCTTTGGCCAACAATGGTAGGCTTGCCTCCACCTTGGCCATTGTGAGTGGTTCCATTCTTTCTTTAAGTTTATTCCATTTCTAATAATCTAATGTGACCGGCATCTTGGGAGAGTAATCCCCAAAACCGCACGGCCTAAAGGCAACTTATCTTTATTTGATGTCTTTATGCTCTCTAATGGTTTAAATGATCTAGAAAGTCATCACACAGTTTTCTTTCATTCAAGTTCATTTCACATGCTTTGGATTTCATTGCTAATGGTTCAATAGTTTATGATCTATCTTAAGTGCTTAATCTACTTGTTGTCATAAGTTATTTTACTTTTCATTTTCTAAGCATATGATTATCTCACACATGGTTTAAGATCTTAAATACTATCTTGTTTAATCTTTAGTTTTCAAAGCACACATTTCAATTTAATGGTTAAACATATATGTGGATAAGTAATCTTGAATCTCAAAGTTTCTTCACATTTCATTAAGGCAAGTTGCTCTTGCCCCTTTCATTTTGGTTAAAAGTTGAATGTCTAGATGATGATGTGATGCTCATATGTGCTTAATGTTCTTTTCATTTATGTGGCATAATCTCATGGTTTAAGGCATTTCATTTTAAGTTAACTTGCTTTATGGTTTAATCTATCACATTCTTAACTTAACTTTTTCAAGCAAGTTTTCTGCTATAAGTGGTTTAAATTTCACATTTTCCTTCAAGCACATAAGTGGAATGGTTTATGATTAATTGCTATATCTATTGCACATTTCCATTTATGTTCTTAATGTGGTAAATGCTCTTTACTTTCAAGCTTTCAAACACATTTTTATGAGCTTTTTCATTTCGGCCATACGCTTAAAAGTGATTTTTTAAGGGTCTAAAATACTTCTAAAAGCAACCCAACACACTAAAGGACCCACCCGCGGGTCATAATAACACTTAGACAACTTTTAGGGGCCTTATTCAGTCATCTCCACCATCTAAAACGGGTTTGAGGAAAACAACGGAAGGAAGTGGCGGGGGACCGTCCCGTGATTCCGTAGGGGGGATCCTTTCCGGGAAGTACTCTTACTGTCAGGGCTGACTGTGGAAGCTAGGGTGGGCCTCGTTGCCTTACTATCTTGAGCACCCGGCAGTCATTTGGCCAAGGGAGGAGGAAGCTTAAGGCACAAACATAGTTTAGGGGGAGGGAACTTAAAATTAATCTAACTTTTAAGAAACCCCTTAACCATCTAGTTGCATAGCTCATCCATGTGTATTTGGGGATATTAGATGTATGCTTAGGGAACACACTTTGATGGTTAATTCATGCTTATATCTTTCTTGCAACTTTATGATGAATGTCTTTGATGTTTTATTAAGCAATTAAGTTAAACATTGAATATCTTGTTGCTTTTGCTTATTGTGGTGTGAATCAAGAAGGGGTTGAGTATCCCACTTGGGGAGGCATCACGTTCTTTGATTCTTGAGTGCTTTTTGTGGTTGCCAGTGAAGGCAGTCCAATAGAGTAAGTGCTATTGGGGCATGCTTGGCTAATGTGTTGATCTCACTTACATTTGTGTATCTTTGTATCTAGTTGTGAATTGTGTAAACATTGTAACATTTGTAACTCTTTTGTATAATTGTAATCTTTGGTTTGGGGTAGTTTAACTTATTTCATTTGTAAACACTTTGTAATAAACCACCTTCAAACTTAGTTGACCCCATTGCCCAACCTTAGGCACTAGTCTTAGTTGACTTAGGGAAAGGGCTGATTCACATATAGAATAGACTTGCACTTTGCATTTGCTGCCTTTGCATCTTAGGCTAGTTTTCCCCTTTAGCCTTTAACAAATTAAAACTAACTCCTAGAACATTAAAACTAAAATCAATCTAGTCACTAGGGACTACCCCCCTTGGCTTCCCTAGGAGTAAGCCTAGAAGGAAGANNGGTTCCAGTCAAGGTGACAGTGTGGACTGAGAACCTAGACATTGTGTCTCCGAGGACACATTAAGTGAGCGGGACTTAGCTCACGTTAGCAAGTGTGTATTAGGACGGCAACAGGTCACATAATACCCTTCCTTTTTCTCTATTCTAATCATTGTAAGCAAGCCCAAGGGAGTCCCAAAAGGGCTTGCATTTCTCTTCTTTTAATTGTCTGTTATTTATTTGCCTACATCCTGGTGAGTGTTTGGCCCAACCAACCCCCAAAACCGTAAGGCTAGGAAGTAGAGCTTATTTTTTGCATTTTACTTTAATTTGTTTGCCCCACTTGTCATTAGGACAAGGTTGAGAGGCTAGGTTTCATTTCAAGTTTTTTTTTAAGTTTAATTGTTTGCCTACACCTTGGAGTGTGCTTGGCCTTGCCAACCCCCAAAATAGTAAGGCTATATTAGTGCATGCTTTACTTTTTTTCACATGCTTAATAATCTAAACTAAATCTAATCTAAGAAGTAATCATGTGCTAGTTTAGGCCCATGGAGGCATAATGGTCTAAGTTGCTCATCTTGTTTTACATTTGCTAGCTATCCTTATTTTGGGCATTTTACTTTCAAGCACATTCCATTTCTTGCAATTTAACTTTCCAAGTCTTTTACTTTCTTGTAAGTCGTTTAATTTTCAAGCACATTTGCTTAATGGTTTAAATCTTTACAAGTACTTTATTTTTATATCTTGCAACCTTGTATAATCTTATGGTTTATTTCATGCACTTGAGCTATCTTGCAATTTATTTCTAGTACTTTACTTCCTTACATTATCTTTCAAGTACTTTGTTTATCTTTCAAGCGCTTCTTACACAACACTACACTTTGGCAATCACCTTAATTTAATTTAATTTAACTTAAACTAACTCAATTCACCTTAGTCTCCTAGGAGCTAAAATCAACTAGCTTAATAGGTCACCTTTTACTGTCCCAACTTTTCCATCAAAAAGGGAATTTAAGGAAGAAACGAGAGGTGCTACATCGGGGACGGTCTCACGATGCTTGGCGTCCTTCCTGTGGAGTACTTCTATTCCTGGGTTGACTTGTGGAGCTAGGGTGTGGCCTTGTTTGCCTCACTTATTGAGCACCCAAAAACTATTTTGGTACAAGTGGGGGGAGTTCTTGGGTTGTCACTTAGTCTAGGATTCATTTCTAACTTAATAACTTTACAATCTTAAAATAAATCCACTCAACCATGGGCATCTATTTGGATACATCTTATGTTGTTCATTGTTTAGTACACTCTTGTAAGCACTTTTAATTTTCATCTTTTATGCAATTTACTTCAAGCATTTGTGGATTGAACTAAGTGGTTTAAAAGTTGCGCTCTAGCCCTTGGAGACATTCTTTCATGCTTTAATTATGAGTTTAAGTTTAATCTTTTGATGTGATTGGTCTCCTTCATTGAAGTTGCACATCCCTTGGAGGCTTCTTCATTGTTGGAGCTTGTGGTTGTGTATGCCATTGAAGGCTTCCCCTTGAGTTGTGCATCCCTTGGAGGCACTCTTGTTGGGATAGTTGGCTTATGTGTTGTGGTTGTGTCCTCTTGTGAGCATATCTCTTTTACCTGCACATTCAAGTCTTTTCACAAATAGTTACTTGGTTAGTTATCTTGCTTGTATGATTTGTATCTTCATTGTTGTATCATTTAGTTTCATTATAACTTTGTAGATAGTTATTTCTTCATTTACTTGTATCTAGTCAAATTGTAGAATCTTTTATTTAGCATTCTTTTGTAATTATTTTTGTAAACTTTGTAAAAACGAAACCCCCTTAAAACATAGCTGACCCCTTGCCCAATCTTAGGCACTAGTCTTAGAAGACTTAGGGAAATGACTTCTTTTGCATTGAAAGACTTGCACTTTGCATTGTTGCTTTTGCATATAGGCTAAATTACCCCAAACCTCTAATCAACTAAAATCAACTCCTAGAAATTAACTTTTAACTTCATCTAGTAACTAGGGTCTACCCCCTTGTTTCCATCCTTATACACACTTGCAAATGTGAGCTAAGTCCAACTCACTTAGTGTGTCCTTGGAGGCACAATACCTAGGTTCAAAGCCCACTATCACCTCGACTTGAACCTCTTCCGTCTAGGCTTACTCCTAGGGAAGCCAAAGGGGGTAGACCCTAGTTACTAGATGAAGTTTAAAGTGAAATTCTAGGAGTTGATTTTAGTTGATTAAGGTTTGGGGGAATCTAGTCTATATGCCAAAGAAACAATACAAAATGAAAGATTAGATATGCAAAAGAAGACCTTTCCCTAAGTCCATTAAGACTAGTGCCTAAGATTGGGCAAGGGGTCAACTAAGTTTTAGGGAGTTTTTGTTTTACAAAGATTACAATAAAGATACAAAAGAATACTAGATACAATATTACAAGGTTAGATACAAAGATAGAAGAACTAACTATCCACCAAGTTACAATTGAAGATACAACAATGAAGTTACAAAATGATACAAACAAGATAACTAACCAAGAACTAACTTGTTGAGAGACTTTATGTGCAGGTAAATAGATGTGCTCAAAAGGAAAATCAACCACAACACATAAGCCAACTTACCCAAGCAAGAGTGCCTCCAAAGGATGCGCAAATCAAGGGGAAACCTTCAATGGCATACACAACAACAAGCTCCAACAAAGAAAAAGCCTCCAAAGGATGCGCAACTTCAATGAGGGAGTCCAATCACATCAAGAGATTAAACCAAACTCATTTAAAACATGAACAAGAGGCCTCCAAGGGCTAAAGCGCAACTATCCAACTACTTAGTCCAATCCACAATGCTTGAAAGTAAAATTTCATAAAAGAAGAAAGTGTAGTGCTTGCAATGTATACTAAAGCATAACCATAAAGATATGTCCAAGAGATGCCCAAGGTTGAGTGGATAAATTATAGGATTATTAAGTTGTTTAAGTTAGAAGTTGATCCTAGACTAGGTGACAACTCAAGAACTCTCCCTGCTTGTACCAAAAGAGTTGTTGGGTGCTCAATAAGTGAGGAAAAAAAGGCCCCACCCTAGCTTCACAGGTCAACCCAAAAATAGAAGTACTCTTGGGAAGGACGCCAAGCACCGCGAGATCGTCCCCGATCTAGCACCTCCCGTTGCTTCCTTAAATTCTCATTTTGATGGCAAAGTTGGGTCAGTAAAAGGGGACCTATTAAACTAGTTGATTTTAGATTCTAGGAGACTAAGGTAAATTGAGTTAGTTAAAGTTAAGTTAGGGTGATTGCAATGTGTGTTGTTGTGCAAGATGTGCTTGCAAGATAACAAGTACTTGAATGATAAAGCAATAAAAACAAAGTACGAAAATTAACCTGCAAAAGAAATTAAATGTTTGCCTTAAACCACAATATCATACAAGGTTGCAAGAGATAGAAGTAAAGTACATAAAAGATTTAACTCATTAAGCAATAGTACTTAAGCTTGAATGACTTGAAATAAACTAATGTGCTTGGAAAGATAAATTGCAAGATGAAATAGAAATGCCCCAAAAGAAGATAAGTAGTAAACATTGAAGCAACTTAACTCATAATGTCTCCATGGGCCTTGTTGACCACCTATTCAACTAGGGGGTCAACTCCATGTACCATGAAGATATGCATCATCAGATGCAAACATGTCGAAGACTTTTTGGTTCTACAGGGCATTTTTTGCTCCAGCACACAGTTTTGTAAGCGAGATTTCTGCACCCCTGCGCGGGTTTATAATGTAATAGGTCTACATGGATCATGTTAGGTCAGTTTCTTTAGGTTTTATTCATTAATAGAGTTCCTTTCACCGAGTGTTTTTTATCCTCAGGAGGTTAATGTGGCCTAACCAGCCGGGTTAATCTCCCTTGAGTTTTTCACTCCCACTAGCAATAAATCCTCTAAAGTGGTGAAAGGCGTTCTAATGAAGTCATTCTTAGGTAGCTAGTGTTTAGGAATGTTGTAAATGACCATGTAAGACAACACGCAAAATTTCGCGGAATTCCGTCAAGTCTAGCTAGTTTTTTTTTAAAGGTTGGGGATTAATTAATTAATTAATTAATTCTGCGTAATTAATGTAAAACTTAGGTCCTGGGATTTTTGATAGGGGTATTTGTACTCGAAAGAAAGATAATGAGACCCCCTACACCCGTGGACCAAGTTTCAACTCAGTTGGACAAGTTTTGCTAGGTTTTTTGTCCACTTAGGAGTTTTTTTTCGGAAAATGACGATTTTAATTGCCAAACCCAGGACATGGGCAAATGTCAATTTTGTAATAGTTAGTCAAATCAGGTGAAGTAAGTGGTAATAATTGAGATGGAGCCCACCGAACCCTTCCTAACCCTTTCCTAACCCATACTTATCCTTTACCCACTTCATTTAATTAAATTACATGTGGGAATACGTCCCCCTTTGAGAGTACGTCCCCCCTCCCACATAAGATATGGAAACTCTCTTAATTTGAAAATGTGGGTCCCTTCCTCCACCATTCACATACCTTTTGGGAGTGTGCCATCCACTCTACCAACACATGCCCTCACCTTACCTCACGTGTACCTTTTTTGAACTCACGCATTACCACATATGAGCTTACGTCCCCCTCTCCACGCTTTAGTTTGGAAACTCACCTTAATTAAAACGTGGGGCCTCTCCTTTCACTCGTATGCCTTACCTTAACCCTCCACATCCTCATTGGAGTGTGACACACACACTCCCCCATGCCTCTCCAAAAGCTCACACCTTTCCTCTTCCAAACTCACGCTTTTGTTTTAAAAGTTGGATAAAGCTTGTGAAGAGATGGAAACATCTCTTGTGAAAGCAAGAAACATCCCCCTCAATCCATGCGTGGGCCTTCTCTTGCCTAATTCGCCCCTTCTCTCTTGCTTTCTCCTCATCCACTTCATCTTCTTTCCATTTCCCCTCACCCTAAAAGCTCTTCATCTCATTGGTTCGTTTTACCTTTGAGTTGTCTTTCCCTTTGAAGTTTGGATCTTTGACAAGTGTTGAAGATCTAAGAGGGGTCTCTTGGTCTCCCAAGGCTATAAAAAAAAACCCTCGCTCCCTCATTCTTGACCTTCTCTCACAGTATTGTTATGCTACCGAATTCTCCATCTCCTTCTCTCTCTCTCTCATTACTATCATCTTGCCTCACTGGTTTTGGTTTTTGAAGAGCTTGTAGCAACATTGTTGCTACAACCTCTTCCCATTTAATAATACAGAAATTGCTTTGGAGGAATTGTCGCGTTCAAGATTAGTCTGGATGTGCCACTTATTGTGAGGTGATTTCATTTCTGAATCTTTATGTGTTTTGATCAATAGTTTCTTAAGTAAATTAGTTTACTAGGCTAGGTGAGGCAATAGTGTAGTTGCCCATCTATATATTTCGTGCATGCTTATAATAAAAACTATGTTGTATTATCTATGCATGCAGGATATTATATGTTGTTCCATCTCACTTTTGGTTTAAGTTTTGCAGATCATCTCTAAGGAGTTATTGGGATAAGTTCAAGGACGAATTTACCCTCATCTTCACTCAAACTTCATTAGCATTTTCTGTCCTTCCTCATTCTTTTACTTTTAGATTTTGGTATTTAACGTGCTTAGATAGGTCAATTTAATCATATAAAATTATGGTTTCTATGTGTGTGAAGTTTCTGTCAAAAACAAAAATTTCATAACCCTTTTTTTGAGTGTGTTGCAGCTCAAATCAGCAAGCAATAGCTTGCTGATTTTTCCAGATTCTCGCTAGGACAAGAGGGCATGCTATCAAATTTCATGCACAAAACACCCTCAAACAACTCCTTATTGTGATAAAAGTTTTTCTTCTTCTTCTCTATTCTAAATTACTGTAAAGCAAGCCCAAAGGAGTTGTACCCAAGTGGCTTGCATTCCTTTATTTTTTAGTCTTTACTTTGCATGCTCTAGATTAGTTTCCTTTATGCCTTTACTTCTTAGTTAGCTAGTTATTTGTGATATCTACATGCATGATTAAATCTAAAATTATCTAGAGTAGATCATACACACATAACTAATTAGTTTCGAGCCCGTGGACGCATTGTGAATCTTTGCTTTCATTTTCGGTTGCATGCAAATCTTCAATTTCTTAAGTCTTCACCCAACACACATGTGTGCGCTAATTGGTTAATTAACTTTTCGATTATGTCATCTACTTTACATGCAAGCAATTGTTTCTTAAGTCTTCCATCTTATGTACATGCATGCAAGTATCATTATCTTAAGGGATTAATCAATCATTTTACTTTTCGCAAGTTGTTTACTTTGCTTTATCTTTCACATGCAATAATCACATTAAAACTTTCAACTTGCATTCTTGTGTTTCAAAGGCTTCAGCCTTCACATTCAACTTTTTCAGTTCTTAAAATTTACTCAATAACTCCACCACTTAAGAACTTGCAATTTCATGGTTTAAGAGTTCACACTCTTTTTTCAGTATTTTGGCATCTTTATTTGAGCAAGCTACAAGCACTCAAACACACATCGCAATACTTATCTCATAGGTCTAAAATTAATTAATTAGACTTAGTAGGACACCATAACTCACCATCTTCGCCATTTAAAATGGGGTTGGAGGAAGGAAACGAAAGGTGCTAGGTCGGGGACGGTCTCACGCCGCGCGGTGTCCTTTTCGGGAGTACTTTGATCTTAGGGATGACCTGTGAAGCTAGGGTAGGTCTCGTTGCCTCACTTCTTGAGCATCCAACAGTCACTTGGTAACTGGGGGAGGAGATTTTTTGGGTTAACAACTAGATAGGGCTAAAATTAATCACACTTAACCACATAGTTTAATCTTTGATCTACAACATCAACACTTTAATTCTATACTTGCCACCACGCGGATTTCATTATCTTTTTATATCATGCAAGTTATCTTTTATGTATTGTAAAATAATCGCCTAAGTGGTTACATCTTTTTCATCTAGAGCACTTTACTTTTAAAGATTTCATCTATATTTTCATCCTTGTATCTGTGGCGTGATCCTTCAAGAAGTGCGCATCCACCTGGAGGCATTTTCTTGATTGGGTCTTGAGTGCTTTGCGTCTTTTGGCCATTGAAAAGCAGTACAACAAAATTCTATCTGTTGTGAGCATGCTTGGCTTGATGTGTTGATGGTTGTTCATCTTGTATATCTTCTTTTCCTGGACATTTCAAGCACCTGTTAGTATATGTGTATATCTTGTATCTAGTCTAGTTTAGCTTGTATGTCTCATATATTCTTTTGTATCTATCTGTATCTGTCTGGTTATAATTTGTAATCTTTGTAACTTGTAATTATCTTGTAACGAACATCCCCTTAACTTAATTGACCCCTTGCCCAATCTTAGGCACTAGTCTTAGTTGCCCTAGGAAAATGTCTGACTCTCATACTTTGATAATTGCATCTTGCACTTGTTGTTTGACATCATAGGCTAGTTTCCGCCTGAGCATTTAACCAATTAAAACCAACTCCTAGAACATTTAAACATAAATCTCATCTAGTAACTAGGGTCTACCCCCCTTGGCTTCCCTAGGAGTTAGCCTAGATGGAAGAGGTTCAAGTCAAAGTGATAGCGTGGACTTTGAACCTAGGCATTGTGCCTCCTAGGACACACTAAGTGAGCAAGACTTAGCTCACGTTTGCAAGTGTGTATAAGGACGGCAACAGGTCTAAACTAGCATATGATTACTTATTTACTTAGTTTAAACCATTTTGAGCATGTAAAATGAAAGCAACCATAAACTAGTCTAGCCTTACGATTTTGGGGGTTGGCAAAGCCAATCACACTCCAAGGTGTAGCCAAACAATTTGAATTAAAAATACTTGAAATAAACTAAACTAGAACAAACCTCAAACAATGGTACAAGGTGGAGGCAAGCCTTCCTTTATTGTGGCAAAGTGGGTTGAAATATATGAAACTAAACTAAGTGTAGAAAATTAAATTGCAGAAATTAAAGCCTTACAATTTAGGATGGTTGGCAAAGCCAAGCAATTTCCTAGGTGTAGGCAAAGAAATAAAAATGCAGAAAATTATTTTTAAGAGAAGTGCAAGCTCTTGGTTACTCTTTGGGGGCTTGCTTACAATGAGAAGAAGAAAATAAACTGTTGGGAAATTATGCACCCCAACTAGGGAGGTTTTTGTAGACATTTTAGGGCCCCAAATGGGTTGTTCCTCCATGTTTTCTATCAAAAACTTGCAAAAACCAGCAAGTAGAACTTGCTGGAAAAACTGCAGAAAAGATTGAAAACCTGCAAAACAATTTTTGTTAATAGGAACCATAAATTTTAAATAAAAGACAATAGTATTTATACTCGATTTTGGTCTACTTCAGAATACCAATCCACCTAAATACTTAGAAATAATATCAACATAATAGAACATCAAAATATCAGAGGAATACGAGTGGGTGAATAGATAACTTCCAAATATGAAGTTATTATTTCTCAACCCTTAGTAACTTGCATGTATGTGAGACTAAGCTGCAAGACAAGAAAAGGGGGTGAATAGATCCAATGAAATTAAAAAAATACTTTGCTAAGACTAGGAAGCTACTACACATAAGATCTATGGCAATACTACAATAGATCTATCCAAGCAAAATAGTTTGCTTGGACACCCTACACTAAATCTATAAGCAAAACTCAAACAAGCACCACAATACAAGTTACCTCTGTTATCCCCAGCATAGGGATAATTAAGGAGATTATGTCTCTAGGCCCACAGGTCCTAGACATGGAGTACCAAGAGCTAGATCTACTTGAGCATGGCCCTGGAGGGCCCATTTTTTTCACTCTTCAGAGCCTCCACTTTGTCAGCAGCAACAACATCCATCACTTCGGCCTAGTCTTGTAGCAGAGGTGGATCTTGCTCCATGAGGTAATGAGTCTGGGTATCATGGTATGTGTCGCTCTGATCCTCAAAACCTTCGAATATGTGCATTTGATTCTTTTTGTTTCTAATGGGTGCTTGGATCTTATACCTATCCACTTGACCATATCTGGGGGGAATGACAGGATGCCCTAGTAAGCTTGTGCCCATAGGTTTTGAGTTGCCATTGGGGGGATTCATGAGAAGCCATCGTCCGCTCCCACCATACTTACCACTTTCCATCTTTTACCCTCTCATCCATCCCATTAGACTGATCCGGGCATTGGGTTGGCCAAATATTTAAGGGTTGCACCTTACCTTGTGGGAAGAAGGGGCTAAAGGCCCAGAGGGTAAAAGTAGCTCGCAAAAGATAGAAGCCAAAGAATGAAACCTCGAGATTCTTCGCCCAGGGATCCCCGAGAAAGAAGTAAAAGGCTTCTCAGCAAGAAACAGAGGGACCCATAAAAAATAATAAAACAAGACCTAGTTAGAGGATAGGGGGTCTCATCATGATCCAGCCTATTAGGTCCATGGGCATGTAGCGGTATGACACTACTAGCAGCCGGTCACCACGCCAGGGTAGTGGCTCTTGGTGGCATAGCCAAGAGAAAGGGGGTCTCATCACGAGCTAGCCTTCTCATTTCCGTGAAATTCTTGTGGGTAACATTGCCACCACTGGTCACCACGCCAGGGCAGTGTCCCCTGACTAGCTTCTTGAAAGAAAAAGCAAATAAGAATAAAGATAAAAGGCATGAATGTGCTTGGAAATATTTGCATCCATGACAGATGCAGCTCACCCTCTACAGAGGCACCCACAGGTAATCCATGCATTTCCCTGCTATCACTGCATCCCTTGCCCAGACATCCCTTATCCACTTCACCCACTCAGATGGCTTGGATTTGATCTTTCCCAGAAACACCCCACATCCAATGAGCATTGGTCCAATAGGACATCGTGTCACTTCCTCAAAACTTGGCTTGCAGATTAGTATAATGTCTTTGAGCACTTGCCTGGGTAAAAGGGGTTTTATGCACATATTTAATAAACTTGATGATTGGATGTGATTGACATTGCTATGATCCCTGTGACTTATGAGCCCATGGAGGGCATATCTGTTGATGTGCAGGACCATACCCAACGTATAGGTACCCTTCTGGACAGGTACACATGGGGAGATGATTAGTTCGGACCTCCATGGGGCTGAAATCCCATTAGATGGATGCTGAGAGACCAGTAGGGGGAAGAGACAGATCAAAGGGTTTGCACCGGAGAAGAGGAGGACATTCCACTAGAGGCAGCCTGGCAGAGCCTTACCTAGGGGGGTTGTGCCCTTTCCACCAGGACGTTGGCCTTGGAAGGCCCATGACATCACCAGGACACTCATGACATCATCCAGTGCTTATGGAGGTTTTGGGAGGCAGTTGTGGCACGTGTGGCATGCTCCTGAGGCCCAAGGAGGCCTAACGTTTTGCTCAAGGAGGCCAATGTTGCCCTAAAAAGGGCTAACATCACCCTAAAAGGGCATGATGTCACCTTCATTTGCTTGATTAGGGTTTTAATTATGACATTTAATGTAAAACAATATTATTATGTATTTTTGACCTTGTCGGCCTTTTGTGACCTAAAATTAAATTAAGGTCATTGGTATGGTATAAGTAAGAGAGATAAAACTCTCTTTTATTCATCATCTTTCACTCACACTTGTGTGAGGTCTGAAATTTGCGCCCTCCTTTAGGGTTTTTGGCTGAAATACTAGTGCGCACTTGTTGAAGGAGGCTTATTTTGGCTAGTTTTGGCAATTTTCTTGGTGGAAGGTTTACAACTAGGGTTTGGCTTGATGAATGCTTAGTAAATGTAAGTGAATTTCTGCAATCCTTCCCTTACTTGAATGGTTATGGTATTTTTACTTGCATTTTGTTAATGAAATTGTTGGAATAAACCCTAGGAAATAAGCACATGTTGGTTTCCTTATATTAAATCCCTACTAGATTGTGCCGAGGAGCCATTTTATTTGTTGAAGACATTGCTAGGGCCTTGCCATTGCAACACCCTATCATTTGTTCTTCTTCCTAAGCTGATTTTACTTTGTCATTGAGCTAAAAAAGGAGGAAAACACACTAAGGCCTAGGGTTACTACACCTTAGTGAACCGTTTTCCCCTAGGGTTTGATGGTTGAAGCCTTGGCTTACCAACACTTCACAATCAATTTCCTCTTGTCTTTGGCCCTACTATTATCATATTGTTCCTTCAACTCTTGCCGCCATTTTTGACTCCATTTTCCCTATGAATGCACTGATCTAAGACCTTTATGCTTGAGTGCCTTGATCACAAACTTCAAACCTCCAAAATCTTTGAACAACTACTAATACTTTCTAACCCTAACCTACTAACCCTATTGCTGCCATTATCCATTTGATCTATAACTATACTTTGCAGCAAATTAATGTTTCTTCAAGCAATTGAAAGATTGGCTAATGAATAGTAGTCTTTGCTTCAAGTGAATGTTGGTATTTTGACATTGATGATAAACCGTTCTTGCTCACTGTGAAGCTTTTTCAAAGCATTTATTGTGAAGTAACATATTGTGATTATTGCTACTATACATCATTGATTTGCTTCATCAATATTATCAGTCAATTGCTTTATTTAAGAAAGTATTCAATTATATGAAGTACTAACCAGCAAGTGACCTTGCAAATATAAGTTTTATGTTGCTTTGTTCCGGGCAGGTACATTTCTGGTTATTATTATCTTTATTGGCTGTTTAGCCGGACTTTCTGATCGGTGGTGACTTGTGAGAGGGAAACCATTACCTGGCCTAAATACTTTTTCCTTCTCAAAACCCCAGGTCACCGGGGACGTCTCCCCTGGGCCTACCACCCTAGATAAAAAGGGACATCCTATTGAGGTGATAGTGATAGGATAGCCTCTCGTTGCTCCAGTTTGCCTTCATTTACCTTTCCTTTACATCCAAGTACAAACTGTGCGATAACAACCTCCAAAGTAATCCATAACCAAGCACCAAGAAGACTCCCAATGCCAAAGATTTCCTCCAAATATTCTTCTATTAGAAGCAAGCTTGAGCAAATACTTGCTACATTTTGAGAAATAAAAGAGAGCAAGATGGGAGAGAGAGAAGAGTGGGAGGGATTTGGGTATAGTAACAATACACTGAGAATAGATGAGAAATGAGGGTGAGAGGGCCTTTACTTATACTTGGGAAGACAAAGTTACCCCTCTTGGATCTTGTTGACCGCTTCTCCAACTAGGGGGTCAACTCCATGTGCCATGAAGAGATGCATCATCAGATTCTCATTTGTCGAAGACAATTTGGTTCTATAGGGCATTTTTGGCCCCAACACTTATTTTTGTAATTGGAATTTCCGCACCCCTGCGTGGGTTAATAATGTAATAGGTCTGCATTGGTCATAGTTAGGTCAATTGCCTTGGGATCGCCTCACTATGGGAGTTCCTTTCATCGAGGGTTTTTTATCCTCAGGTTATCAATTGGGCTTTTCAACCTTATTGATTTCCCTTGAGTTTTTCCCTCACACTTGCAATAATTCCTCCAAAGTGGTGAAAGGCATCATAGTGGAGTTATCTCCTGGTAACTATTGTTAGGAAATGATGTAAATGACCATGCAAGACATCTTAGAAAGTCTCGAGGAATTCCCTTGAGTCTAGATTAGTTTTTTTTTAATTAATTAAATTTTAATTAAATTTCCCTAAGTTTGGAGGTTTAATTATTTAATTAATTAATCATTTTTGAGCAAAAATTGTAAAAACTAGGCCTTTGGGTTTTTGATAGGGGTATTTGTTCTCAAAAGAAATGGAATATCACCCCCTACACCCCTAGACCAAGTTTCAGCTCAGTTGGACAACTTCTGCTATGGGTTTTTCCACCAGGAGTGTCAGTAAGTCAAAAACAACAATTTTAATTGCTAAGTCCAAACATAGCAAAAATGTAAAAATTGTAATAATGAGTTAAAAGGATGATGTAAAGGTGGATAAATATTGAGAGAGGTTACCTAGCCATTTCCTAACCCACCCAACTTGTTCTAACCTTTTCCTAACCCCTCACCCACCTCACTCACTCATCCCTCACGCCCTCCTAGGGAAGTTACGCCCCCCTTGTGAGTGAAACGTTGCAACTTGGGTTTTCCTTGGGTGGTGGACCTTTTTCTTGGTTGGTGTGCTCTCCCTCACCCCCCACGTCACTTCCTAACTCAACTCCACCCCCATCCTAGCACTTATTTCCTCCCATTCCATTCCTCTCCCCCAGTGCGCCCTCTAAGGAGAGTTATGCCCCCCCTCTTGTGGATCTTCTAGAAAAATCGTTTTTTGTGGTTGGGCCCTGTTATCCCCGATATCTAGGGATAACTAGG
>CBVK0100247530.1:3826-16265 GCA_900067695.1 Picea abies | reverse complement strand
ATATATAACCCTCTTGTGTTGCTTCCAGCTAGTGACCGAGACAAAATTCAAGACCCTTTGACTTGTTACTTATATATCCTTAGATGTCCACAAACCTTTATGATAACAAAATAATACCAATATTTAACAATATAAATAAAAGAAAATATTGAACCTAGAGATGGCGTAAGTTAAAGACCGTGTCAAACTTGTATTATTTCAATGGAATTCCATGTCCTACTAATCTATTGTGTTGAACTACTACAAATTTTGCATTACTCGTTGTTTTCACTGGTAAAAGCCACCTCATTAGGGATGGGGATGTTTTCAACCTAGATGATGTAAATTTTGTGGAGGGATCTCTATCCCTCCCCAGTAGCATTCAAGTTCTACAATATGCTTATGATGCACATTTCCAGAGCTTCCAATTTGTGTCTAACCTCTTTTAGGTTTATACCTCTTTGTTCAAGTTCTTTTAACTAAATTACTTCCACAACCTTATGTTTTTAAGCTTCTACAGATTCCACCAATTTGGAAGAAGCTTTAACCAAGTGCTCAAGGATTCAACCACTACAACATTTTATGAATTTGACTCTTGTACAATTGCAAATAGTCATTGAAGTGTCCATCTCTTTGCGTGGAACATAAGCATTATTTTAGAACTTAGTTTTATGGTCCTATTGGCACTTGAAACCATTTGTTAACATAGCAAGTAGGAATCATACCATTGTTTCCATGGGTCGATTCCTCTACATTTCAGGCTAGTGTGTACTAACCACATGAGGGACTTCCTAGGTAATTTGAGTTAAAATATGAAGGTTGACATGCCAAAAACAAACTTAGATCTGTAAAACTTAGATTAGATTTCTCCAAAATATAAAAGAAGAAACAAATTAGTTTTGCAAGGTAAACCTTTAGATCTACAAGTACTACTATTGTAAAAACGTGAAATAAATGTTGTTTATTAAATTTAAATAGACTAGTGCTTGAATCTTGAGGATTATGAAGTTAGAAAAATAGAAAATCGCATAAGCAGATGGTACATTTTGGTTATGAAATTCAAAAAACTAGAACAATTAAGCTAATGCATCCACAATTAAAAAAAATGGTTGCAAAAAATATTTCACCTTTTTTTCCAGAGATGTAAACACAATTTCCAAATGTTCTCAACTGCCTTACTAGTGCCTAGAAATGAGATACAATCAAGGCTTCTCCACATAGATGACAACCAACCTCTCACTCGGGATGCACTTAGTCACTCTCCATCTGAAGAATGATTGAAAAATAACAGGACTTGAGCAAAATCGTGATCACTCAAATAAGTGAAGTTCATCAACTCTTGTAAATGAGATTGGGAACTAGTAATAGAATAGTCATTTGAATAGAATGAGAGAGAGGATTCTAGGAATACAGTGCCAAGAATTACACTCCATCATTGCCCAAAATAATTGCATGAATTTCTAAGAATGGTGCCTAGACGAAACCCCTCCTTGTTGCCAAGATAACTTATCCAACCTTGCTTGAAATGGCCTATAGATGAAGTGCCTCCACGTTGTTATAGATAGGTAAGGTGAGCATAAAACATGGCAGTTTTCCAAGGCTAAAATAAACCTTATGCATAGTGCACCCCCTCCAACATTAGTTATGATATTTTCTCTACTTAGTTCACATGCCAAGAATAGGTTAAGTTATTCCCAAATAGATCCCACCATGTGGGGCACTTCCTCCTATACAATATATAGCATGTATATATGTGAAAATGTTAAAGTCTCTTAAGATGTGGGTACACTTTTCTTTTGAAGCATGGATAAGATAACATAAAATAGAATGTATTTATCTCATGCACCCACCTTCAAGAACGAGATTTGAACTCCAATAAAATATTCATAAAAAATAGTGAGTGGAACCTTCCTCTTGAGTGCATGAGTTCAAATCAAGTGCTAAGGTGAGCCCTGAATATAGAACCCACATAATCTTCCTTAAAAATGTGTTGAGTGGAACCTTCCTCTTGAGTGCATGATTTTCAAATCAAGGGATAAGGTGAGCCCTGAATATAGAACCCATAGAATCTTCCTTAAAAGTGTGCCCTCACACCTTGATCATTGTTTCTTATTTTTAACACTAAAATAAGTCTAAAATGGAGGGTGGGACCTTCCTCTTACTACACCTTCATCCCTTGTTGTCATCAATAAAGTATGAGACTTTAGCAACTTGTATGGTTGCTTTCTTAAAAACATTGTATCATGTATTATAGGGGGAAATACCCATGTTGTATAACACACCTAGTTGTTGACCAAAGGAAAGTTATCATTGTTGTCTTGTTATAATTGGAGGTTGCTACAAGAAAACAAACATATATGATTGTTTGATTGTTGTTCATTTCGAGTGCCTAACTAGTTTGAAATAGATGATGTGATTGTTATTAATGCACCCTTCTTGTTGGGTAACTTTTAACATGAGATTAGTCTCCAAAATTGTGCCCTAATACATGTATATCAACCCAAGAAAGGTGGCCTCTATCACTGGTTCTGAAATGAAAAACACATCGCATGTACTCACCATAACACACATGCACAAGAGGGAGTATGTGTGTGTGTGTACACACCTTTTCCATCCAAGTTGGCACTGCATAGGTCAGCCCAAGATTTCACTAGCAAGGGTCGACCCTAGATCTAAAAATTCTACCATATGTTTTTCAATAAATGGCATATCCTCCACGCATGTACATGCCTTGTCTATCAATTACTCAAGCCTTGAAAAGATCCAAACATAGGCATCATTTATTCCTAATAAAAGACGTAAGAACTTATTGAGATATGTATTTTATTCTTAATCATTGTTGTTGTTAAACATTGTCAAGGAAACCACTACTATGCTTCTGTCGATGTAAGTGTTATATCTACTCTCAATAAAGTGCCATACTTAACCCCATGAATCAATTCTCTCTAAAACTCAACTTTGTAACATAACTAAAACCTCTTGACAATGAAATCTAAAAACTCTGGAAAAGGATCATGGGCATAGATTTTGCTATGAATGTGCCCACAAATTGTCATTGTTGAACAATCAAGAAGGTCCAAGGATATGTCCAACTTGATCCTGAATTGTGCCCACAAACAATCATGAAGTTAAGACTTGAATTGACCAAGGGTAAATTACATGTTATTGTGGTTCCAACTAGAGATGGTACCCCCCTATGGGATGCAATGAATCTTAGAATTATGAAATTGAAATAATTTATGCCTAAGGAATATTTAATATAATTGAATGAATCTCCCATGTATGTGTGCATATTGCACCTCCAACCACAACTAGTTTGCAAAAAAACACCCCAAGTATGAATCTCCTTGATGGGATAATGTGTTGCAATGGGCCATGGATGAAACCATCTATTCATTGATCAATAATGAAAATATTTGCTAGATGCAAGATATCCCACCAATAAGGTTAATGGCCCCAAGGTATGTGTACAATCCCAACACAATGAATGAATTATCTGAAATTGTATCCTATATGGATTCATCTAGTGAAAACCCAAAAGGAAAAGTGTTGTCGAATGCAATATGACATGCCAAATAATGCTAATGGACCCCAAGGTACTCTACCTCTAGATCAACCATCAAAGAAAATGTGTTGTTGTCGATAAAGGAAGATCTACTGAAAGAAGGGAAATGTTGAAATCCCTTCAACCAAGCTNAAAATGTGTTGTTGTCGATAAAGGAAGATCTACTGAAAGAAGGGAAATGTTGAAATCCCTTCAACCAACACAAGGAAAACATATAGGTGAGATATAACATAAACAAAGTCTTGGAACATATCATGGAATCAAAAGTAGCCCAAAAAGATGACCTTGAGGACCTAATGAAATCACATGACTTCCCATGTTGAGACAAGCTTTTGTATTAAGAGGACTCAAAGGACAACATGATAATGAAAGACAATGTTCCCAAACATACTCAGAACATGAATTTTGTAAAAAACAATTATGTTCATAATAAAGACTCAAAAGAATGTAGAAGTTTCATGCAATTGACATATCTAGCAACCTATGTGTCATAAGACACTTACTTTGACTCAACCACTAAATATAAAGATGCAACCACTCAAAAGAAATACCTAACTCAATGAGGTAATCAACTTAAAAGGAAAAACCAAATAAACTATCTTATGCAAAAAAACTTGATGTAGATTGATACTAGATACATAAATAGACAAGATGATCTCAAAATTGTATGACTGGAAGTAGAGTGGACCTATCAAACTAGCCTAACCCTAGAGATAAAAGTATTTTTTTTTAATGTTACCATGATACCACATATGTCTAATCAACATGCATGAAAAGCTTGCGAAGTCAGCCATTCAACTAGTTGATCCTGCAAAACTAATCAACTTAGTCAAATCTCCAGTGAAGCCAACCATGGAATTGGCTAATGTGAACATGTGTCCCAATGTGATAAAAAAACAAAGAAAGTAAGGTAATCCAATGTGACTAACTATGAAATTCATAATTTCACTACTTATTACTTGGGATGAAGAAAGAAAATCCAAGACATTGTGATGTTACCCTCCAAAACACATGTTTCATATGCTACTCAACTGGGTCAACATAATAACTTGACACTAGACAATAAATTGCCTCAAAAATGGATGTTGAAATACAATCAGATGGATGAATCATTACTAGATGAACAAATTCTTTCATTGTCTACAAAAAGCAACAACAAAAGAAGTTTGTCCTCCCTGCTATTCAAGCCAATTAGTGACAACCAAAGGTTGTTCCACCTTATGTTTGGAGAAACCAACAATGTATGTCATCAAAAAGTCGAGGTGTATCATCTACTGTGTGGGAAAAATAATTTCATTTATTGAAAAATCAGTAGTCAAGCACGTATGTTTGGGAAAATTGAAAACACTGAGAGGTTATCCTTCATGTTGTCTAGAAAAATCAACAAAAAAACGTATCTCATCTTCCTCATGATTAGAGTCATAAATGGGATCTCCAATGCATAAATCATATAAAACATGAGAATCAAAATCCCTCTAATAATTTGCTTCTATCTCATCATGAATAATACAAATGGAGGAGGGTATAAAATCATGGATCTTTGGAAGCATTCTAGAACATCATCACTTGATTTGCTTTCAACAAGAAGAGAATGAGAAGGTATACCATAATCCCCCACATGATCAAATGTGTAGTCATAAAAAGATAAACCAATATCATTTATTTTAGCATCATGAATCTCTCCCTAAGCGAAATATAAGGAAGAGACATTGCATTCTCTCATTAAATCACATATTTATGGTTGTTAGGTCGAATCTCTTCAAATCTAAATTCCATGTTGCGAAGGGTCACCTAGTCATGATCCAAATCCATCTCTCTAGAACATCTTCATCTTCGTCCACTTGAAAATTTGTATACTACTTTGGATCTTCTTCATGAATGTCATAATTCTCAAGCACATACTGATTTTCCCCTTGTTGATTTTACTTTTAAGACATCAAAATGATAACTAAGATCACAAACTTGATTCAACAAGATACGTAACTATTCTCCTAAGAGACAAAATATGTTATGTTTTCGCATTATGTGCCATAGAAACAACATGAAATGATGATGAGATGTTGGTATATGAATATTTAAAACTTTTTACTAGGACCACACCATCAATAGAGTCACTTGTGTGGAGTTGATAGGTGAACAACTAGAATATTCAACAAAGACCTTATTAACCAACATTCTTGTACCTTGATGCTATGAGTTTTGAAAAGCGATCCCCAACACACACAAAAATGTTTGCACTTGAAATCATATGGTAACAAAGTATGTAGGAATTAGACCATTGTCACCATGATATGTTTCCTCTATGCTTTGGACTAGTGCATGTTAGCCACATGAGGGACTTCCTTGTAATTTGAGTCAATGTATGAAGGTTGACATGCCAAAAACAAACTTAGATCTGCAAAATCAGCTTGTTGTAAATTAGATTTCTGCGAGATAAAATAATAAACATGTTAAAAGGTGCATTTTTACATTTAAATTGTACTTAAGAACTTATTTTCCATGCAAGTTTGTTATTTGTACCTTCAAATATGCAAGGTAAAACTTTAGATCTAGAAGTAATATTGTTGTAAAAACATGAAATACATGTTTTTCATTAAATTTAAATAGACAAGTGCTTGAATCCAAGGGTTATGGAGTTAGAAAAATAGAAAATTGCATAAGTAGATGTTAGATATAGGTTATGAAATTCAGAAAAATAGAACAAGTGAGACAATGCATCCACGATAAAAAAAATTGACCTCCAATAATACTTCCCCTTTTATTCTAGAGATGTAAACACAATTTCTAGAGATTCTAGTGGCATATCCAAAGAAACTAAGGGGACAACATCCTTCACGATGCCTTACCACTACCTAGAAACATGATACAAGCAAGGATTTTCCATGGAAGCAACCACCAACCTCTCACACATGATGCACTCACTCACTCTCTCATTGAAGAATGATTAGAAAATAATAGGACAAGAGAAAAACATGATCACTCAATTAAGTGAAGTTCATCAACTCTTATACTATTAATGAGATTGGGAACTAGCAATATAATTGACATCTAAATAAAATGAGAGAGAGAGAGAGGGAGGGGGATAAGTGCTTCATCGATGCCAATAATAATTGTATGAACTACTAAGAATGAAGCATGGATGAAACCCCTCCATGTTACTAAGATAACCTCTCCAACCTTGCCTGAAATGGCCTATAGATGAAGTGCCTCCACATTGCCAAATATAGGTAGGGTAAGCATAAAGCATAGCAGTTTTCCAAGGCTAAAATAATCCTTATGCATAGCACACCCTCTCCAACATTAGTTATGATATTCACTCAACTTAGTCCACATGCCAAGAATAGGATAAGTTATTCCCAAATAGGGCCCATCATCTCATGTGAGGCACTTTCTCCTATATAATATATAGCATGTACATATGTGAAAAAACTTAAAATTTCTCTTAAGACCTAGGTACACTTTCCTTTTGAAGAATGGATAAGATAACAAAACAAAATAGAACATATGCATCCCATGCATCTACCTTCCAAGAAAAGCACTCAAAGTTCAATAAAAAAACTCGTCATAAATATCAAGTGGATCCTCATCATAAAATACTCATAATGATAACGAGATCATCAATTTCCAACTCAACTGATAAGATAAACTATAAATATAGAACCCATAAAATCTCCATGAAAAATGCACCCTCACACCTTGATCACTGTTGTTTATTTTTAGTGCTAAAATAAGGACAAAATGAAGGGTGAGACTTTCCTCATACCATGCCCTCATACCTTGCTATCACCATTAAAGAAAATTTAAACTTTAATAGCGAAAATGTATGCTTTCTTAATAGGGGTGCATCATGTGAATATGGAAGAATGTCCATGCTATGTAACACACCTAATTATTGACCAAAGAAAATGTATCACTATTTTCTTGTTATAATGGAAGTTGCTACAGGGAAAAAAAAATCTATAGGATTGTTTCATTATTGTTTAGTTCAAGTGCCAAAATTGGCATGAAATATATGATGTCACTATTATCAATGGAACCTGGGTAACTTTTGGAATGAGTTTAGTCTCCAAAATAGGCCCAATCCCCAAGTAAGGAATTGTTTAAAGCTAGTTTAGAAAAAGAAAAATGTAGCATATCTACTCACCATAAAACATGTCCATGAGGGATCACACACATCGTTTACATTCAAGTTGGCACAGGTTGACCCCCATATTTCACTAATATGGGTGGACTTAGATCTAAAAATTCTAGATATGTTGTTCAATAAATTACATACCCTCCACACATGTACGCGTCTTCTCTACCTATTAACCAATAAGATCCAAATAGACTCACATTTTTTTATCATTGATAAAAGCCCCGAGAAATCACTAAAGTATGTGTTTTATTCCTAATCAATGATATTGTTAAGAATTGATGAGAAAACCACCATTATGCTTATGTTCTAACAAGTGTTATAGTTGCTCTCAATAAGGTGCCATACTTAACCGATATGACCCCAAAGGGAGAATATATGGGGTTAAATGTATATGATATGACTCCAAGGGGGGCATATATGGGGTTAAATGTATGTGATATGACCCCAAGGGGGGCATATATGGGGTTGAATGTACATGCAATGGGTAAATATATATGTAATAGTGGTAAGCCTAATAATAAAGGGGGCACATGCAATGTGTGAATAGATATGTATAGATATCATGTAGTCATTATGGAGGACATGTGATTTGGATGTATGAATGCATTTGGGTATTTGGAGGAGGTCCCCCTTTTCTTTAAGGAGTTATTGTGTAACTTATATCTCTTATCTTTATTGGAATTGTGCTCCACGCTCACATTGGTGTACATGGTGTGTACTTCTGATTTATTGTGATATTCTAAGCATTTGGTTTATAACATTATGAATTGCAGCTCTATTCTATACTGTAATTAAAACTCAAGAAATTGAAATATAACAACTCTGGAAAAGGATCATGGCCATAAAATCTACTGCAAATGCACCCACTAACCATTGTTTCCAAACAATCAAAGACTAAGGATAGGTCCAACTTGCTCCCAAATCATTCTCACGAACAATCGTGAAGTTAACACGTGAACATGAATTGATAAATCCTATATTATAATCAACTCCACAAACTCTTACTACTAATTTTTTCTCCTCAAACTCTTCTCTAACTTCAAGTGATCTTCCTATAATCCCTATAATCCCTACATGTGTGATGTTAGTGCACATTTGTATCACTCTTTTATGGTTGTAGCAACAAAATTTATACCACTAACTAAACCATAGGTGGAACCTGGTGGAGATTTCAACGTGGAATGTTTCCATTATCATTTCAAGTAATCTAACCCAAACATGAAACATGGGAAGATTACAATTAATACATGAAAGACATACATGCTTTCTATGCATTATCCACATTAACTTGTCAAATCCTATTAATGTATTGAGGTGGGAAATATGGTGTCTAAATCAAACATCGTGTCCTTTTGAGGTCAAATTGTCACTTTCTATGCATTCGTTGCCAATGTTTTTTATTTAGTTTCTATGGGGAGATGGAGGTAAAATTAAGTGTCTTACTTAAGATACCAGTTTTTCCGTAATATTTAATGATATTACGGAATTTCACCTTCCAACTTTCTAAGGGAAAAAAAAAAACTAAAATATTTTTTAAATATAAACGTTTACAAAATTATTCAATCTTTTCATGAAATTAGAGATTTCTCTTTAATTTCATAACCTCTTCAAAGAACAATGTGATTTGCTATGATATCCAAAATTTCACCTTCCAACTTTCGAAGTAAACACAAAAAAAATAAAATATTTTTTAAATATAAATGTTTACAAAATTATTCAATATTTTTCATGAAATTAGAGATTTCTTCTTAATTTCATAACCTCTTCAAAGAACAATGTGATTTGCTATGATATCCAAAATTTCACCTTCCAACTTTCTAAGTAAACACAAAAAAAACTAAAATATTTTTTAAATACAAACGTTTGCAAAATTATTCAATCTTTTCATAAAATTAAAGATTTCTCCTTAATTTCATAACCTCTCCAAAGAACAATGTGATTTGCTATATCTCTTGACAATAAAGTTATAACTCCACGATTTTTTTTTTAATTTTGGAATATGTTAATTTTTTGAACCCTAGACAAAGGTGAGGATTTTACTTAATTTTTTCAAAGAATAAGGAATAGCTCATTAAAATGTGATTTGCTATATCTCTTGACAATAAAGTTATAACTCCACGATTTTTTTAAATTTTGGAATACGTGAATCTTTGAACCCTAGACAAAGGTGAGGATTTTACTTAATTTTTTAGGGTCATTAAAACCCCCAAAAAACCAATTTGAATTAGACATTATTCCCTTTTTTTTAACCCATCCTTTAAAGGTTCAAAACCATTGTTCTTTTTTTAACCCATCCTTTAAAAGTTCAAAACCATAAAGCAATGCTCATACAATACTTTTGTTAGATATTTCATTGCTTATTTGTTGCATTTGCTTTAAATATACAACCATAACAGTGTTTATGCTATGGAGAGCTTATGACCAATTCAAAGTGTCCACTCCATCCCAATTTTTAGCTTGGTTAATTTCGTTTATCCAAATGCTTAAACCATGTCTCTACATGTGCATTAATTAAATTACTTCATAATTTAGATGTGTATCAATGACTTTAGCACTATTGATAGGTCATATTTACCATGTTTTTTTCATCGATGATTTCTATAGAAAAACTAGATTTATTTTAGAAAGACCAAGGATGAAGCCTTCAATAAGATTTGAGAGATTAAAGCTATTGTGGAGAATCGAACAGGTAAGAAGATTAAGGTGTTGAGGTTTGACAATGGATGAGAGTACACCTCCAAGGATATCAATGTTTTTCCCAAGAAAGACAGGACCAAGAGAGAGTTAATAGCACCTTACAACCCTCAGTAGAATGGGGTTGTCGAGAGGAAGAATAGGTCCATCATAGAGACAATCAAGGCTATGATTCATGATCTAGATTTTCCCATGTGTCTTTGATCAAAAGCATAGAATACAATTGTCTACATTTTGAATAGGTGTCCTCATAGGATATTGAAACACATGAGACCAGAAGAAGATTTTACCGGTTAGATACCTTAGGTATTTCACCTTTGTGTATTTGGTTGTCCTATGTATATTCATATCAGTAATGAGAAGAGAACTAAATCTCCACCCTCTATTTTCAAAAAATTAAAAATTGACACTTTCTAGCTTATAAAGGGTATATTTGTTGATTATATTGATCCCTTTGAGGCTACCATATCTATCTTCCATAATAACATAATACAATGGTGAGTCAAGATGTGAAATTTAATGAGGATGCATGGTCCTCTAATCTCAAAGGCCTCCTATGATGGAGGTTGAGGAGGAAGAAAATCTTGTTGTCCCAAGTGTCGATCTAAAGGAGAAGAATAAATCAGATTTAGATAAGCAATGTTCCAGTGAAGGATCATAGACCACTTTACCTTCAAGTTCAGCTAGGAAGCTAACATGGTTACCTAGACTTTGTAGGAAGCACAAGAGAAAGTAGGAGCAACAAATATATCTTTTCGAGTGACTCATCCCCCTAAGAAATTCCCTAACCGATGTCTTCTATTATTGATTCAAAACCTTCCAATTGTGAAGAAGCATATGCAAAGTGATAGCCTTAACCAATGATCTAAACCCTTCCCTTTAGTAAACAAGATCTGAGTTATGAATTGTTCTCGAGTAGATTATAACAGTAGCATTGTACTCTTTCCCAATCACCTACAAGATCCGGGTCTATGACCCTAGCTCAAACAAAGAATACTTGGTTAATTCTTATGCTTACCTCTATGTCATATGACCTTTGGCTTAGATATGTGGGATAATGGAATCTTAACACCAAGTCTTTATCCATACATCCCTTTTCCCTCATATAATCGGGCGTTATGACCAAGCTCTTAAATAAAGGGCGCTAAACTTATCCTGTGCCCACTTATGGATCGATGGTGATTTTTTAATAAAGCGATGAGATGAACAGTGCTCATGCTCTCACTACCCCAACAAGGCAGTTTGTTAATAACTCAAGGGAACACAAATTTACTTTGAAGTGAGACATACCTCAATTGATCAATGTCCAAGATTAATTCATGTTTGTCTTTCCAATTAATGCTTTGGAAAATTTAAAATGCGAAAAGGTTCTCCATTGTAGATCCTCCACTCCAGTCACGATCTGACGGTGTAACTCGATCTCCTCATTCAATCAACAAAGAATGAATATTTTTGATCTAAATATGATCAACGATCGACAATTAATCTTGATCTCTCGCTATCCTCCTGTAGAGTAAGATCAACGACCCCAACGCTTCCACTCCAGATCTGACGATCAAGACTTACTCTCCTAGAACATACAAAATCTTCATTATAATCCTACTTGCATATTAAATATATAATTGACTAGTTCTTTGTTCACTATGAGAGAGGGATAATTACACTTCATTTATGGGATTTCTTGAGAGATCTCACAACATAAATTACAGGCATCAATAGAACCCAAAACATATATTTTATTGCTTGAGAACTTGAGCCTGAGAACGTAAATTCTCTCAGAATCTTCAATTTACATCAAACCTCTCATTCTCCAACCTCTTTCTCTCCCTCTGCTACACTTACATATTACAATTATATATAAATTTGTACTATCGGGTAGCTCTAACTAGCTAATCCCAAATTATTACCACAATCCCTAAAATCACTCAATCTATTCAAAAAATTAGGAACAAAACACACCTATTATAACCAGTTACAATCAAATTCAATCTAGATGTCTTCTAGAGGTCTCTCAACCTACTTATTAAAACACAATTGAAAATTAAGGGAACCAACCCCCTTTA
>CBVK0100247529.1:0-16270 GCA_900067695.1 Picea abies | reverse complement strand
ATGAAAACCACCCCCGACAACTTCCACAATCACACTTTATTTAAATAAAAAAAAGGGTTTATATGTATATTATTTTCCGAAGCGCCAATGTGAGAAATAATGAAAGATATTGCCACTATCTCTGCAACCCGTCATCCACTGCAAATTCAAAGACTACAGGTATTTATAAAGTGCTCTCGATGCCATGGAACAAACTAAAATTTCAAATGCACCTTACCAGAAGACTGAAAATAATAATTATTGATAGGGATTCTAATGTGTTTAACCTTGTGTTGTCTGTAAACACTGTCACTGAGTCTAGAAGTAGGTTAAGTGTGTTAGGAGTCAAAAATGTACCTTTTATACATGTTAAATTTTCAATTTTTCCCTATTGTCTCAAACAGTCATATCAATTCCTTAAATTCGTTAACTGGTGTGCCACCCATTATTTTCATTCTGAAAGGGTCATTGTGGATAGAAATGGATCTGAAAGTTTATGCAGGGTCGATACATTATCAGCTAGAGAGTCGTTAGGGTTACATAGGGATTTTGCATAAGGTTCTAATACATTTAATGAGACAAAAATTATTAGGGTTTACAGGGAATGTGAATTGGAAGTAAAAAAACAATTTTTCTGTCATATTGTCAAACCAGATCATTCCATTGCAATTTTTTCATTGCCTTATAATGTAAATATCTTCACAAAAGAAGTCTAGTTGGTTTGTTCACTTCTGAGTCAAATATTAGGGTTAGATAATGATAAACATGTTGTTCAATTCATGCTAGTATTTCTTCTTAGAGTCTTCAAGTCTGAGTCAAGTCAGTTAGTATGCCTTAATTCTGATGAATTCCTAGCCGAGACAATCCATTCCCAGCTAGTGAATTTCCAATCTTTGAGACATTCCAGGTATCAAACCTATTTGTTTAGAATGATGCTAGTTTCAAATAATGAAGAACTAAAGAATATGGTCCCAAATCTCTCATTTGTATCAACAGAAACAAAGAAAATCACCATGTTTACTTTGATAAAAAAAATCATGTCAAAAATCTACGAGTTAATCCATAATGCAGTTTTTCCTAGAGTCCTGGAGGAGATGAAGAACAAATTGCAATTTGACTAGTAGAATAGGATTGGATATTGGTTTCTATACATTAGTTCTATAGTTATTAGAATTTATGGATTTCATGAAGCACCCTATATTCTTCTTGTTTTTCTTAACCCCAAATTATTTGCATTGGAATTTATTAGACAAAGGTTGGTAACAGAAGCAGAACATTTCATTAAGCTGCACAGGGAAACAAATATCAAGTTTCCATTTAATATAGGCCCTTTTGTTGTTAGAAAAAAGTATTTCCTTCCAACAGTAGAAGAGATGTTCAAGTCCTAAGTTTCCCAAAAGAAGAAAAGATAACATATGATCCTCATCAGATTATATCTAATAGAATATAGAAAAATAAAAATGCTCCATATGATCACCAAACAATAGAAGGGATAGATAAAATAATCAATTTGGAGAGTTTTAAGGAAGGTGAAAATTTGAATGAGATGCAAGAGAATGCATGGTAGGTTAGTTCTCACAGAATTACTATCCAAACCCCTGCTAAAGCTTAATTATTGAAGAAAAGAGGGTTTTCAGAGACAATAGAAATGAAGGTAGATGGGGAACAGTCTAACAACAAAAATATGAAGATTACTCAGGTAAAGGATATTATTTATTTAGACCGAAGAAGCACAAGAAAAAGATTAGGGAGGTTATGCTCTTGTTGAAAGGGAGAAAGGTGAACCATAAAGTAAAGAGACTTCATTTGTTTTCCACATTCAAAGGAATGTATTTGCATATGTTCAAGGAGCTCCATATAAATCAAAAGAAGATCTCATTAAAAAGTATATAGAAAATAAGACACTTGCATTAAAAGAAGCTCGAAAATTGTTCCCTAAAGTTAGAAAAAATATCTTAAGAGACAGCTTCACTAATTACTATTAGGGATCATGAGAATAATACTTTGAACATTGCAGTTGCAGATGAAGACAAGTTGTTAGAGGTAAAGATCAGACATGACCAGATCGATGCACCAGACAATATACAATTTCATAAGAAAACCAGTGATATGATTTATGCAGATTTGTTGCAGCTGACATTGAAGAACTCTAAGTTGACATTGTTGGTGTCTAATCTTGAGAGTCAATTGAAACAAGAAAAAGCAGCTAACAAAGCTTGGCAGGTTCAAATCAAAATATTTGAAACATTTTTTTTAGCTTGTGGAGTATATCCAAAAAATGCTCAAGGAATGAAGAAGATTTTGGATGAAAAAGAGAATACTATTCAGACTCTCAAGAAGAAGATAAAAATTCCATCATCGGAGCATGTACAAACTCAAGAGATTACAACAATTGAGCAATAAAATGAATCACTACAGCAAGAGGTGATAAGTTATAAATCCAACATGGTACAACTAGAGAAGGAGAAAGGGGATTGGCTCAAAGAAAAAGAAGAATTGATTGAAATGGTTTCCTTTGTAGGCCCCAATCATGAAAAGAATGTGGCTACAGAGGAAAATGACATAGTAAAATCCATGTCACAAATTAGCTTGAAAGATGGGGAAATAAAGGGGTTAAAAGAAGAAAATCAAAAGTTGAATCAAGAAGTTGCTCAAAGGAGTGAAAAGAGTGAGCAAGTCCAAAAAGAGAACGATTTTTTGCAGGAAAATATTTCCAAGTTAAAGTCAAGGATAAAAGGAAAAGGTCCATTGCAGAAAATATTTCCAAGTTAAAGTCAAGGATAAAAGGAAAAGGTCCATTGCAAGGAGCCAAACATGTTCTCTGGGATTCTTTAGCCACAAATATCACTAAGTTTAGGCAGTATCTAAATTTTATTGATGACAAGAATATTGCAACAGATACAACTAGTAATAAATGTGCAATTGTAAATGAAACATTGCTTAAAAGACCATTAGATTAGGATCAAAATGAAATCAATCTGCTGAATTCAGTTTCTAAGGCAGATTTGGATACCATTAGGGTTAAGGATATGACTGATATTATAATTTGGGCAAGAAAAATCATTGGCAAACATAATCATATAAAGAATGTAAAAACAAAGGTTGAGCAGATGGAACAGAGTGTGCAAGACTTCAAGGACCTATTTAGTCAGTTGTTTAACAAAGTTTTACCTTATTTTTTGGATGGAAGAGGTAACTTGATTTCACAAGAAGAATATAATGTATTGTTGACTCAAGTTCGAATGGATCATTCAAAGTTTGAAGGCCTAGAAGAGGGGTTAAAAGGGGTTACAAAAGTTGATAAATTGATGAATGATTTCAAAATTTTAAGCCAATTCAAGACAATCATATCAGGTCTTCCCACTATTTTATATGCATCCTGCATAGAATTAGAAATTCTTGTTAAGGAAATGGTTGATTATGACATTCCTTCTGAAATTCAATGGAAAGAAATTGTAAGATTAGGAAAAACAAAATACAAATTACCTGCTTCTAATTAACCTTGAAGGTTCATTCAAGTGGCATAATACAATTCAAAGGAAATTCAACAAATCATTCAAAGATATCCCAAATATAAAGGAGAGCTCAGCTGGCAAAAAATGGTTAACAAATTCCATATATTTTGCAGGGAATATCTATTTTTGTAAAAGTTTGTTAAGACCGACTCATTGAACATTTTGTATATATTTTATAATTTTTGATTTAATGGGGGTTCAAGAGGGAGGAAAAGGACTGATCTGCATTGTAATATTTTCCCAAGCTTAATGAAATTATTGTGCAGAAGTCTTGAATGTTCTTACCATAAATTCATGTGTTAATTCTCCTTGGTGTGTGTTTTCCCATGTGAATGTGTATCTTTCTGAGTTTTTCCATTTAAATGTAATGTCTTTAGTATTTGAATGAACTTATATATTGTTGGGAATTTATCAAATGAAGAAACAAGAAAAAATATTGTTCAAGGGTGCCATGAAAATGAAGCACTCCTCACAATAGGTTATTTGAAATGCCAATTTCATTATTATCTTTGTGAGAGAAGGGAACAATACCTCAAGGGAAGTTAGGGTTTAGAGAAGTTAGTGTGGTCATTGCATTTTTTCATCTTGGTTTCATTCTCCATTTATATTTTAAATCTCATGAAGTCTTTGTTCATACAATGTCTCCATCCAATAACCATATTTTGTTTATTGAATCCATATTCTTGGTGAGCATAACAATGTGGAGATGAAATATTTTTTAAGTTGTTTTATCTCCTGTAGTAAATCCATTTGCTTGATTTGAACAATATGTGACCTTTAGGATGAATATGTCTTCTATAGCTCCCTATAGGTCATCAAGGCTTTGCATGTCTATAGGTGTATACTTTTGTAGCTTCTTGTATGAATCTATATAAGGCTAAAAATGATATATTATACTGATGGATGTGGAACATGAGATTGATGGTGGATGGTGGATTTCTCCCTTCAAGCTTGCTTCCTTGGTATTTCTTCGAATTATAACTTAATTTGGAGCATGAAAATGAATTTCCAAGTGTTGTTTGTAAATGTTGAATCACATATTGATTGTATATGTATATCTCATGTGTTGAAGCTGTTGTTGCATGTATCGAGGAATTCAACAAGGATGATGAACTGATTGATGGAGATTCAAAGGTTTTCTATTATTATTTCCCTTGCTCTAAGAAAAATCACTAAGCAACATATGGAGATTTTTGCAATTTCAGTTGGAACTTGTTTAATATTTTGGTTTTCATACAGGTGAAAGTTAAGGTGTCACTCGCCAGACCTTCACATAAGGGAAAAATTAGAAAGGGAATGTCAAAACGAACAAATAAAGAAGATTTGAAGGGAGGAAGCAAAGGAGTTTCTAAAGGTAAAATAAATCAAATTTCTTTGATAACTTTTATTTCCCTAATAAAAGATTTCTATATTTTGGTTTTTATGTTGTTTGTTATATATTATAAACTAGATTATCATGTACAACGCTAATTTTTATGTGATGTATATCACTTTTTTATGTGTATAATTTTGTTTTTTTAAGATTTATGTTCATTGCTAATATTTTAATTTATTAGTTAGTTGGCTACCATTAGTCTCCATAGGCCAAAACCCTAGAAATTTACCATTGAAAATTTATTTTTAATAAGGGGGGCCAACCCCCCCCCCGAGGGTTCCATCACAAGTCTATATCAAAATATGTTGAGTTGTGAAACCTTAAACCTTCATAATCACTAAACGCTAGATGTACTCTACAATCTTTTTTATCATCAACACTCCAATTATAAAAGTTAGAGGATAGTGGTTACAATGCAAGATATAATTAATTTCCTAAAAGAATAACAAACTTTTTCTTCTCTCCCAACCATGGCATAAAATATTTTCCATTTCCATATTATCATGTGAAATTCTAAAGTAAGTGCTAGGATGATTATCTAAATTCAATTTATGGACATTTGCAACAACTTCCAATGTAGTTATGATGAGTTGTTTTAATTTCATGCAAATGGTCTACTTCAAATGGATTAGTGGTGGCCCTAAGTTTTTTGGTGATTGAAACATAATCATTGCACCTCACAAAAAAGTTTTTATTTTTTATCACAACATCTAGAAATTGATTTCTCATTATTTCATTGAAATAGGATTGCAACACTAAAGGAAGGCCCAACATAACCATATCATTGTTAACCTTTCTGAGAAGTGAAGCTTAGAAAATATTTGAAGGAAATAATATGAGAGGAACCATTTTCCATCCAAACATATTGAAAACATTACATGTGAAGCCTTATCTGAATTTTGGTCCACAATCTTACTAACACTAGTCACTATTGCAAAAGTATTAAACCTATACTTTTGTAATCTTCTATTACCTAGTAGAATGAATATATAGAGAGAGAGGAGGACTAAACAACAGACCACATGGCCAATATTGGCATCCAATATTTTAATTTGTTTTTAAAACAATACAGTGTTGTCGAATATCCGACAGGTCCAGCGACAGGATGATCCGACTCCATGAAGTTTGCGTCCGACAGGCCCCATGAATTTTTCATATGATGGGCCCACCATAGGTCTAACACCCCTATGGACTCAGATATACGATTCCTATGGGGAAGGATGATCGATGGCCTATCCACTGATTCAACGGTTGTGGAAGTTGAATAACATACCTCTATAGGGACATCATGATCGATGATGCAACCACTGATCCAACGGTTGTGGATGTCGGATCACTGACAACTATAGGAACAAGATGATCGACGACCTAGCCACTGATCTGATGGTTGTGGAATTTGAATACCCTAAATATATAGGGACAACATGATATGTGGCGCAACCACTAATCGGACGGTTTTGTAAGTTGGATAACTGGTTGTTTCTATTGTGTGTCGACTAACCGACGACATCCCACCGATGCTTAAATAAAAATACTTCTGTATAATTTTAGACGCATAAGTATCGAATTTCAGACAAATTATCCATCGTATTTTGGGTACAAATGTAGTTGTATTAGTCAAGGTTCGAAGTCATAAATAAGTGAAACCTTAATCATGGGGGATCGAGAAGAAATAAATGAAGTTCCTAATGAAGAAAGAGAAATAAATTACAGACGAAGAATTCCAAGAAGAAGGTCAAAGTCCATCCCACTTAATCTACATGGAGAACAACATACACTAGCAAC
This sequence comes from Picea abies, assembly GCA_900067695.1. Lineage (NCBI taxonomy): Eukaryota > Viridiplantae > Streptophyta > Pinopsida > Pinales > Pinaceae > Picea > Picea abies. The sequence goes on along the minus strand of CBVK0100247529.1, from coordinate 9,616 downwards.
CCTCCCTCAAGGAGTTCTACAAGTCTTTCCAGGTGATGGACTCATGGATCCAAAAATACATATGGATCAATTTCTAAGTGTTTGGGATATACATTTGATTCAACATGATGATATGATGGTCAAAGTGTTTCTACAAACATTCATAGGTCCATCTTATGAATGGTATATTTCTCTCCCGGCTCAGTCAATTGGATCATTTGATGATTTAGAAAATACGTTTATAACTATGTATGCACCCCCCATCACATATAATACATTGCTTACTCAATTTACTCAAATCCATCTCAATAAAGGAGAAAGAATCAAATATTTCAACTTACGATTATTCAAGACTTTGAATCAAATCCCAAAATCTGAATGCCTAAATGATCGCCTCATATTTGGATTTTATAAGAATTCCATGTCTTTGACTATGAATTATGCAATTAGATCTTCACAAATAAATGATATACATGCAACAATTAAAAAGTAAATATAAATGCAAGAGTATATGTTGGAGACCATGTTGATCCCGAGATCATTCTTTGAAAAGTACAAAGACAAATGACCAATATGTCCATATCATCTCAAGGACCATCTACTTCAACAAGTGCTAAGAATCGAGAATTCGGTGAAGGAATTATTCAAGGGGTTCATCCTAATGTCAAAAATGATCTAGGAGCCCCGGGATGGGGTGTTAGTGTGTGTCACAAGTCCAATGGAGGAGACGACACCTGCCACCTCTTTTTGGACCATGTGACTGGCACATGTCACCTCCTTACAATCTTTAATATCAACTTATGACTCCAGCCGCCCTCCATTATTCTAGTATTTCCTTCATTGGCTTCTCAACTCGAAAATGGAGGAGGCTTGTGTACCAGGCCCTCTACGCATGTGTGCATTCACTCCACATGCGCTTTTCTATACCAATGATCCACTTCTTAGCTTGCCATCCCTACTCTTCACTCTCTCTAGCCCATGCACAGAGTCATTGTCCGGAGGCTTGTGTACCAGGCCCTCTACGCATGTGTGCATTCACTCCACATGCGCTTTTCTATACCAATGATCCACTTCTTAGCTTGCCATCCCTACTCTTCACTCTCTCTAGCCCATGCACAGAGTCATTGTCCCTAGTTCCCTTTTATGGTTTTTTTCTCCCTCCTCTGACTCACCTCCACACTTGCCTAGTCATGCCTCAGATCCAAGGAAAACCCAAAAGAGGGCCTCTCTGGTACCAAAGAAAAGAGGCCATGGCCCATCGCCAACCCTTCCTTTCCCCACCCTCCAGTGCCTCCACCCCATCGTCCACTCACTCATCCCCAACTTAACCGAGCCTCCCACTGTTGTCTTCGCCATGGGCCTGTAGGGTGGAGTGGTTTGACTTGCAGGGAAACTCATCAACCTTCCTCACCACCTTTCATCCATTCCGCTCCCTCGCTGCCTCCCTCCCCCTGCACCTCACCGACACCCTTCTTCCCTATGCCTTCACTGTAGGACCTCCCTAATCAATTGGAAGAGATCCCTACACAACTGGAAGAGACTCCACTATAGCCTCATTTATGCTTGGGCTGTGTGTTTTTTGCTTCATGCACATGTGCTTCATGCTCAAGGTTCTGAGACTCTGTCTTGATTCTCCAACACCTGGTCTTCTCAATGCACAAATACATCGACAAACTTCGCTTCAGTTTGGAGAAACTCAGCCAACGTGCAGAGAAAATGGAATCTCTACTGGAATTCATGCTCAGGCCCCTACACTCACCGAACTTGGGGGCCACTACACTAGTCTCATTGGGAGAATTACTTTCTCCAACACAATGGGTGGACACTGATTGCGACAAGAGAAATCGATCTAGGGGAGCTGTGGAAAACAATGAGCACCAGGGACAATGACAGTCGGTGGATGAACATGTGTCTAAATGAATGTCTCTCTTTTTACAGTTTGATAAATGTCTACTGCATTTCAAAGTCCATCACACCTAATTTTTTTGTTTGTCAGGCGATAGAATTTTCAATTTTTTTCTTATTATCCTCTTGTATGGGTCGGTCGAATCGGTTTCCCCACGAGGGGACTCATACATCAATGTTTCAATTTTCTTTAGCATGATAGGAAAAGAGTCGAGATGAATTGGTTTCCCTTCGAGGAAATTCAACACACGTATATCTTTGATATCATAGATGATACTTTAATTTTTCTCCATGAAAGGTAATACATAGATTCTTATTTTTAAAAAAAATGATCTAGGAGCTTCCCAAGAAACAAGACAAAAGATAGAGATGGCTCAAATGAGATGAACAATTAGAAAAATGCATAATTATATTACTAGACTTAAAAGAGATGAAAATTGTGTTCCACCAAATCCAAACATAAGATTTATAGTACAAGATCAAAGAATAAGAAATGATAGAATCAAATGACATAGACCAACAACACCTAGAGTTCCAAATTCTGATGTTGTTATGCTAGAAGAAATTGTGGAAGAAGAAAATTTTGAAAATTTTGATCAAGGAGCAGATGTAAACCAAGATGGCATTTTAGAATCAGTACAAATGGATGAGGGTACATCATCTTTTTACATTTTTTATGAAAAAGAATATCTTGACTATTTACAAGATAATGCTGTCTAGATCAGAGCATAGGTAAATAAATTCAATACAAGGGAACATCCTCATAAAGAAAAAGAAAAAGCTAATATTCTAGAACTAACAAAACAACAAATAGTTGTTAATCAATCAAAGACTCCACTACAAATGAATTATAATTTGGTTGATAAGTTATCCAAACTCATAATTACCTTACCATTCATGGAGGTGGTTAAGATACCACAATAAAGAGAAAATATTTTGAAGATGCTAGAAGATACAAATTCAAGAATATAATTTGTTGTCATGAATTCAAGGCAACAATAAAATGTTTCATCAATAAATCCAAGGGGTAAAGTCCCACTATTTTACATATCCATAGAAAATCATGATTTCACATTACATAATTGTTTGGTTGATAGTGGAGCTACTAACAACATCATGTCACTATTAATCATGGAAGTGATTGTAATGGGATACAAAAATACTATGAGACCAAAGAAATCATATATGCCATTGATTCAATAAAAGTCCCTTCCTACGGTGAAATAAAATACTTTTGTGGATGGATAAGTGTAGCCCCTCATATTTAAATAGTTTTCACTATCATAGTTGTGGATTTCCCCCCAGCATATGAAGTTGTATCAGGAAGGGATTGGTGTTCATTAATTGGAGGGTATATTATGAATGATGGAAGTTGCATGATGNNGGTGTTCATTAATTGGAGGGTATATTATGAATGATGGAAGTTGCATGATGATTACTAATAAAGATGGGCCAAGTTTAGGGTTCCTCAAGAGAATAGAGATCCCATATCATTCAAGAAGAAAAAAAATGAAGTAATGCAAAATTTTATTGATGCTGGAATTGGAAATTATGTTGTTCTTAGTAAAGAACAAATAAACCCTCTTAAGAAAGATGGAGAAGATTATTTCCAAGGGTTCTGAAAAATGTCAATTGATGGAGCCTGTTTTAAGACTAGAAATGGAGTTGGTATCATTTTTCAAAGTCCCCAGTCTGGTATTTATCCACATGTCATCAGATTGGAATTCCCATGTACCAATAACAAACCTAAATATGAAGCATGAGTTGGTATCATTTTTCAAAGTCCCCAGTCTGGTATTTATCCACATGTCATCAGATTGGAATTCCCATGTACCAATAACAAACCTAAATATGAAGCATTGATCCAAGGAATGATTTTTTCTCTCTATATGAGAGTAGAAAGTATGGTGGTAATTGGTTACTCATAATTGGTTATCAATCATATCAAGCAGAAGTACAAAATCAAGAAAGAAAAACTAAAACATTATGCAAGAAGAGCATATGAAATCATGGATTCATTTAATTCTTTCAATATCTCTTTCATTCTTTGAGAAAAGAACCAAAAATATTATTCATTGGTAGTAGTTGCATCTCTTTTCAATTCAAATGATTCTCAAAATCAAAGTACATTTCATGTTAAAATAATTTTTCGGCCTTCAATACCTGATAATTAAGAATATTTGCAAGTCTTTGAAAATGATGAACATATTGCAAATTTCCCCAAAGATCATGATTCAGTGTTATCAAATGATTTAGAGGAAAAACAAGATTTTCTCAAAACTCTTGGTGATCGAAGTGTTGCAGTTTTTCCTAAGGATTATGTCAGTTTGAAATCTCTTTTTACAAGAGATGACCAAACAAAAATACCAGATCCAAGAGAAGAGACATCTATTAGGAAGTTTCAATAGACACATAAAATCAATATTGGTACTCCCAATTCTCCAAAGTATTTAAATCTTGATACTTGTGCAATTGAAGAAATTGATCAATATACTTCATCGTTCAAAGAATTTCATGACATTTTTTATTGGACTTATGATGATTTGAAGGAATATGACAAGTCCATTTTCCCACATATTATACCATTGAAAGAGGGATCAAATCATGTTAAGCAAAAACTAAGAATAATAAATCCCAAATTGAAGCCCCTAGTAAAAATGGAATTGGAAAATTTGAATAAGGCTGGTATAATTTTTCCAATTAGACATTCAAAATGGATTTCAAATCTTGTTGTAGTTATAAAAAATAATGGAGAAATTTATCTTTGTGTCGATTTTAGAGATCTCAATAGAGAAAGTATGAAAGATAACTACCCACTCCCAAACATGGAGATGTTATTACAATAGGTTATTGGTTCTGCTTTAATGTCCATGTTAGATGGTTTTTCTAGATATAACCAAGTTCTTGTTGTTGAGGAGGATAGACCCAAGACCACGTTTGTTACACCATGGGAGACTTATGCTTATATCCACATGCCTTTTGGGTTGAAAAATGCTAGTGAAACTTTTCAAAGGGAAATGGACCATGCCTTTAAATATTTGATTGGGAAATTTATGGAAGATTATCAAGATGATAGGATTGTTCACTCGAAAATAAGGGAAGAGTGCATCAAATATATTAGACAAGTATTTTAATGTTGCAAAATATATGGCATATCTTTAAATCCTAAGAAATGTTTATTTGTAGTCTCAGAAGGAAAATTGTTGGAACACATAGTTAGTAAAGAAGCAATATATATAGACCTATAAAGAATTAAATCCATTGATGATATAAGTCCTCCAACATCTGAAAAGGGGGTACAATCCTTCTTTGGAAAGATAAATTGTGTACGAAGATTTTTCCCAAACTATGTTACAATTGTAAATCCAATCAACAAATTGTTGAAGAAATACTGGAAATTTGAATGGACTACATGTTGGACACAATGGTATGATATTGTTATTGATGTCAACATGGTGCAGAAGAATCCAGTATAAATCCAAATCTTAGAAGGAATAACATTAATCGAAGCTCAAAAGAGATCACGCATAGGAGCCATTCATTCTTATTTCGGGAAAATCCGGGATCGTTAGATCAAGGTGAAGTCAGAGGTTGGGAAGAATTAAATCTCAACATTTAGATATAAATAAGGAGCTTCGGATGATCTCGCCAGTCGTTAGATCAAGGAGCGACTATGGATGAATTCTCGACCATTCGATCGAGTTTAGTGGAAGGACAGTGTAAGCCACAATATCCCAAAGTCTTGGATTAAAATAACTCATGAAGACCATTGATATAAGATCTCCTTGGGAGGAAAATGAGTCATTGGATCAGGTGGTCAACTCCAATGCTGACCACTCCAGCGAAAAGGAGCCTAGAACAGGTAAGTTTACCCAAAGTCATGAATTGCCACCAACCGTTGATCTAGAGTGAAAATATTGGAACCATCAAATCACACTAAATGAAATAAGACGGTCAACTCCTGCACTAACCACTTCGGTGAAAAGGAGTTGAAATTTTACCCGAAGACCAAAGCCCCAGAGTCACGAACTCTCATCGACCGTCGGATCAATAAATCTTGTTAACCATTGATCTAGAATGAAAACAATCAGAGAACACTAAGAAATAAAGTGGTCAACTCTAGCCTTGACCTACTCCAGCCTTGACCTACTCTGGCGATAAAAAAATAAGATGAACCAAGAACTCTTGAACCCCAGAGTTTTGGAATAAACAAAGGCCATAAGATCAAGACAATTGAAAATCAATGGTGGTAGATCAATTCGACACTTCAACAATAATCGAAGGATGGTATAAAATTTCCAAAACTCCTAAAGCCATGAAGTACCGAAACCATGAAGTAAAACATGTGGCAAAAGAAAAATATGACTTGTGGCCCAATCGGCTAGTGACAAGTGTCAAGGTATAGTTGGCACTTTAGGTATACAAAATTCAAGAATCAAGGTGACACGTGGAAACCACTCAGCTAGTGCCACATCAATAGTGAATTCAACAAGATACATCACTCTCAAAGTACATATTTCGGGGATATCCAGTTTCTCACACCATCAACTACCTGAAGCTTCGAAGGGCGAAGTCAAGAAGTGAACGATAATTGTCCATCTAAAAAGTGTAAATAAAACACAACCGTCAATATTGACAAGTGATTAAGCACTCATTTCGATAAGCGCTTAATAACCTCCTATGTTCATATGGAATAAAGGTCATGAAAGTACGCTTGTGCAAATTTAACATATAGAGGAACAATTTTTCCTCTGTCAGGAAGAAACTTTGAACCATACAGGATCTGGATTCTACCTGATTGATATTAAGTGATCAAATACATCCAATACATTGGAAAGCTAATCGAAAATATCAAATATGATATGTTGGAGAATTGAGGATGCAACAAAAGCTTAAGAATAAAATAAAAAAGGCATGAGATAAATTAAAATAAATTGATCCATACCTTTGATTGATTTATGAAAAATCCCTCTTACTAAATTGAAAATATTTCACGTTAATGTGTGAATAAAAATAAAGGGATATATTAATTCTAATTTAAAATACAAATGCTATTATTGTTAAATGAAGAGGTGAAATGGTTCAAACAAAGGGACACGGTGCTTCAATGCTCACACCAATTGGAAGACTATATAAGCAAGAAATAATGGTGAAGAAAAAGGGTCTCTGAAGTCGAGATCAGAAGATCAAAGAAGAAGCAGAGTCCAAGAAGAATAACTGATGATACTTATGTAGTGAGGGTGGAAGGGAGGAGCACGAAAGGATTGATATCCTTTACTAAGTAAAGTGTTAATTAAGGGAGTTGGTTCTTCCTAGGGTTGGTGCCCTAAAGACAAGGGAGTTGGTGCTTCCTAGGGTTGGATCTCTAAAGACAAAGGAGTTGGTTCCCTAAAAAAATGGAGTTTGTGCTTCCTAGGGTTGGTTCCATAAAGAAGGGGATTTCTGTCTCCTAGAGTTGGTGCTCTAAAAAGGATTGGTGTCCTTCATTATTCTTTATAAAAACCTTGTAATTACTGTTAATTGTATTTATATAATTGATTTTAAATACGAGTCCACTTTTTTTTATCTATTGTGGCAATTAATAAAACAACAAAGTAATTGTTAATTTTTTTAAAAGGGTAATACCGATTCACCCCCCTCTTAGTATTTCTAACAATTGGTATCAGATCCAATGCCTTCATCACAACCTAATAACTAGAATGTATATTCTGAAAATGGATCAGCAAGAGGGAATGTCTTCCAAACAAAGCACCATTGTTTAACAGAGGTGGTTATGCTCTTTGCAAAATAAGAATGAAAAGATTCTTGTTGGCTCTTGTTTTTTGTGTTTGGAAATATGTTGTATATGGTTACACTACACCAACTACTCCACCCATAGATACTGCAAGCAAGAATATGCACATTGACAACTCAAGAGCAGTTAATGCCATTCTAGGAGGATTGACAAATTCTATGTGTGTGAAGGTAATGCATTGTAAGTCAGCCAATGAAATCTGGGAAAAATTGGAGGTTGTATATGAAGGAGATAACAAAGTCAAGGAATCCAAACTACAAACCTATAGAGCTCATTTTGAAAATTTGAAGATGAAATAAGAAGAAAACATTGTCGAATACTTTCATAGGGTATATGAGGTATTTAAATCAATCAAAGAAGAAGGAGAAGAACTTACCGATAAACTTATTGCAAAAAATATGTTAAGGTCATTACCCATGAGATATGATGCCAATATTTCCTCATTTGAATATAGACCAGAACTTGACAAGCTCACAGTAGATTAGCTTCATGAAATTTTTACAGCATATGAGATGAGAACAGGGAATGAAAAACCATCAAAAGGAGAAACATCCTTTAAGGCATCTAAACCAAAGAAAAAACAAGAACATATGTCTAATAAATATTATTCAGACATATCAGATGCAGAAGAAGCCAAATTTATAAAGAAACTCCAGAAAGGATTTGGAATATATAAAGGAAAGTTACCCTTCAAATGTTTCAACTGTGGCAAAATCAGACACTTTTCTAACAAATGTCCCTATCCCAAGCAGGAGGATAATGATGATGAAGAATCTCACAACTAGAAAAACCAATACAAGAAAAAATTTCATAAGAAAAAGAAAAACTTCTACTCCAAAGAAGACATCAGCTCTTTAGACATAAGTGAAGATGAATATTCAGAGCTTCTATTTATGGGAATAAACACTCAGAATAATAATATAGATAATGAAGAAAACTTTGAAAGTGGAGGTGAAGTATATCTAGAAGCTGAACTGATTAGTGCTCTGGAGGAACTAAGAAAGTATAAAAATAAGAACAAGCTACTGAGGGCACAAATTCAATAATTTAAAGAATTACATCAATCGAGAGAAATAGATTCATCAAGAACTATCAAAGTACAAGAGAAGATCATCAGGGATTTGAAGTCCTAGTCCCTGGAAGCTAAAAGAATTGAAGAAGTCATTTTAAAAAAACTCAATGATAGAAAACAAGTATGTGAGAATCTAGAAGCTGAGATTGAGTTGTTAAAGGGTGAACTTGAAAAAGAAAAGAAGGGATCCAAATTTGAAAATAGTTCAAAGATCCTGGATGAAATTCTTAGTAGTCAGAGGTCATCAAATAACAAGACTATTTTGGGATACACCCAAGACTAAAATTCTACATCACAAGGACCTTTCAAAATACCAATCAGTTATGCAGATGCTCTTAAAATCCCCTTAAGAAGAGAACATAATAAGGCAAGGATGATTCCATTCGAGACCATCCCAAATAAACAAAAATCAACATCTCCTACTGAAGAAAAAGATAAAAAGAAGAATACAATCACTAGAAGAAATCCCTCTAACAGATATCATTATATCTTCCTTGGATATTGCTATTCCTGCAATAAAATACCAATCAGTTATGCAGATGCTCTTAAAATCCCCTTAAGAAGAGAACATAATAAGGCAAGGATGATTCCATTCGAGACCATCCCAAATAAACAAAAATCAACATCTCCTACTGAAGAAAAAGATAAAAAGAAGAATACAATCACTAGAAGAAATCCCTCTAACAGATATCATTATATCTTCCTTGGATATTGCTATTCCTGCAATAATTTTGGACACAAAGCAATACATTGTAAAGCCTATAGAAGGCACAATCTAAAAAATGTCCACAGAAGTCAAAAGTTCAATATAGATAGAAGAAACTATAATTCGTTCTCTCCATTACAAGATTACAATATGGAATGCC